>VXBH01004046.1:142648-165664 GCA_013400035.1 Rynchops niger
AAAGAAAGAAGAGAACAAAATATACATTAATATATTTTTTTAAAAAAAATATTTAAATAAAAAAAAAATATTTATTGATTGATTTCTCTGATCACTTCATCAGCTGTCCTGGTGTTTAAAGTGTTTTTTCATACCATTACAGCAGTAAATGAATAAAAATGTAATTCTATATATATAAAAGAGGCAATGAAGGTACACAAACCATACATACACTTGTTGAAAGATTTTAGTAATGAGGGAACAAAACCATTTTTCTGATGTTGAATATGCTTTCAGATTCTCTGCTTTCTTCCACCCAACACACATCTAAATTCTCTGTGCAATATCCTCCTCTGTAATTCTAGGCATATTGCTATATATTATGGTTTATTAATTAATTGTGTTGATAAGCCTCTAAGTTTTACTTTGGAATGTTTCATTTTTCTTCAGAACATTAACATTCAGTGCATCTTTACCTTTGTGAAATAAATGAGCAACTGATTCAAAGCAAGAAACACTTTTCAGAATACATATACTGAATCACAAAAATTATTATTTTTTAAAGGCATGCTAGTAGAACAACTCAATTCAAGATGTTATTTTTACACTTAAGTTCAAAGATCCATGCAGCACACTCGCATCACAGGTGTTTGCACTTTCAATACAAGTAAACAGTGAAAAGAAAAAAAAAGAATTGCTTGGATTAATTCTGGCCCTAGTGCCTACAAAACATTTACATCCTATTTTATCACCATTACTAGCAATGGAGGGGGAAATGACTCAAGGATTGCAAAGGTAAAAAGGTGGAAGTAGTTAGATATTTGAAAATATTGGATATTTGAAAATATTGGAACACCTATAAAGAGAAACAGAAACAGTACTGGGTCATTGTCCAGGTTAGACATTTTGGGATAAGCATTCCAATGTGTTGCTACTAGATTATATTTGTTTGCCATATGTTCTATAACATCTTTATGTGGTATATTTTGTTATAAAGGATGAAGCTAGGCACCTTTAATTCTTCCAATTTATACACCCTTAAAGCTTTAAAAACAGTATACTAAAAATGTGAAGTCTTCAAGTTGTTGACTTCTTTTTTCTTTTTTTTTTAGTGATTTAAAAAAAAGGCAGTTCCACCTTGCCAACTCAAGATCTTATCATACTGTCTTTTCAAGAACACAAGTTAATTTTTTAAAGGAAAACCTCTTTTGAATGGAAAGCCTGGATTTTATATTTATAAAATGTACAAACAAAAGTAATTTTAAAACTAAGACACTTCTGAAGACTTTTGTCCATTTTGAGGAGGAACCGAAAGTCAGATGCCAAACTACCTTGATCATTTTTACTCCAATCACCAGAAAATTAGCCATTTTTGCTATTACTAGGTTCTTATTTTTAAAATAGCATTCAACTGCATCTGAGTCTTCTTTGTTGTTGCTAAAGATAACTAACAAACTTAATCCAGCTAATTGTTTCTGTCACATTTGTACTTTGATCAAATCTTATTTTCATACTCAGTTAATTTCATTTTGCCATTGAGCCAAGTAAAGTTCCTTGTGACTTCCACTGCTATTTCCCGTTTTGAATTAAGTTGTAAAATTCAGGCAAGTGCTGAGACATAACAAGCACGCATAACTATTACCAAGAGCTGTATCTTGGGAAACTGTAAGAATAGAACTGATAAGTTATATTTGTGTTGTAATGGGACACTATAAAATATTTACACAGCAATTATACCATATAGTGAGCCAAATTCAAAGGTCGTTTCTACATTTCATAAGTATTTCAAGATTTCAAGTTGCCTCCAGCTTTGTCTTAAGCGCTTCCCTGTCTAACAGTATAACACTGAAGGAAATGAACAAATACGTAACTTAAAATTGGTCATTTTGGAAAGAGAAAGGTCCATATATAATTTCTGGTAACTGTTTTGTCGCTGTTAATTGTGTATTTCTAAAACAAATACAGGGAAAATCTGAGAAGGTAACCACAAGTTATCATTGGCTTGAAATCAAATATATTATGAAGAGATTTAAGGTGACTAGTATGTCATTGTTGTCTACCCCATTTGACATGTGTTTATTCTATTTTCTAGTATTTGAAATAATTTTCTTTAAAAAAAGAACAAAACCAAAACCAAACCAAGACAATACCAAAAATATCTGCTTCAAAACTAACAAAAACTAATACAATATAAATGTGAGTATCCAGTATAATATGCCCTTGGGAAACTCATTAAAAAAATAATTACCAAGTCCAAATAAAGATCAAATCATTTTAACTGAAGAATTTGGCGTGTGATGTATTTTTTTTTAAAAAGGATGAATAAATATTCTCGATAGAGTGACTGACTCTCAATCACTTGCTATTCCATGTCAAGTATCACGAAAGACTGGAAGTCATCTGTCCAAATTTGACGTCTAAAGTTGGACTGCAAATTATTCCTGAATTTATGTTCATCTTGGCCTTCACTGCTTTGTAGCAATGCTATTTAAAAAGACAGTATATTTTTCTCTGTATTTTGTGGCTTAACCTATTGCTCAGATATTTAGGTGTCTTTTATTTTACAAGATGAACAATGCTAGAGTATCCAAAGAAGATTTTTTTCTTGGAATTTTCATAGATATGACACCAATTTATGTATTTCCTCAAAAACAAACAAAATACTTTTCTACACTTTTTATACTTTTCCATTTATGTGATTTTTTTTCTGTCAAAATTCCAAGTGAGGTTCAGTATTAATACTGTCATTAATTTAGGAAGCTGAGGGAATCCATTAGTTCAAAATACGTCAGCAAAAGCAAGTTCCCTTTTAATCAGGCAAAAGCTAAACAAGATAACTTGCCTTCCTGCTAAATAACTAGATGTTTCTATGGCCTTCATCAGTATAAGATCTGCATAGTTTTAATGAGTTTGGAAAGCACCTAAAAGCAGATGGAATTGGCATTAAATAATAGTGTGGTTAAAAATCTCATCAAAAAGCTTTCGGTTTCATTTTAAAAATGAAAAATAAACATTATAGAATTTGTTTCTGTCTTTTCATTGGTCTTTTTAAAGAATAAGAAAAAATACTGCTATAATTTAAATGGTATTAATGAACAATATTCTCAGTATAATTCCGATCACAAAATCAGAGAATACTCTCAGCCTCCAGAGATCATCTAGTCCAGTCCTCTTGCACAAAGAAGGGCCATTTAAAGCAGATTGCGCAGGCCCATGTCCAGTCAGGTTTTGAATAACTCCAGGGAGGGAGACCCCAAAACCTCTCTGACCAACCTGATCCAGTGTCCAATCTCCCTTACAGTAACAGTTTTTCTCTTTTGTTTAAAGGGAATTTCCTGTTTCAGTTTCTGCCCATTGCCCCTTGTTCTGTCACTGGGCACCACTAAGAAGTCTGGCTCTACCTTCTTTACTACCTAGATATTTACACATGTTGACGAGACCTGGCCTATGCTTTCTGAGCTTCCTGTCTCCCCATTTCTCTCAAACTTTGAGGTCCCTCTGAATGGCAGCACAACCATATGTTGTATCAGACACTCATCCAGTTTTGTGTCATGCTTTAAATAAGCAGGATTCAGGCTTAAGTATAGGAAGCAGAAAGCAGGTGACTATTGTGTGAGATACTCTCACAATGAAAAGACTCAACAAGGCTTTATGGCTGATCCAATAACGGTCATCAATCAAATGATCATTGGATAGGAGAAACTCTTGTGCCCGTTCTCATAAGAAAAACAGAAATTCTCCACAAGATCAAAAAACTGCATTAAGATCTGACCACATTAGTATGATGACAGTCACTCCAGATTTCATTGCAGGAGTTTCAGAAAAACTTTTTTTTTAAGGAAGAGGAGGGGAGGAAAGAGATTTCATTTCTTTTGTGAGAAACAGGACATCATTTAAATTTCTCAGTTCTTCTACCATTTCCTTTGGATGTCACCTTCAAGACACTTAGAACTAGACACAGAGTAGGCTTGAAAAAAATAAAAGGCATGAATGAACAGAGAGTATCTGCATCTAGGAGGATTTTAAATTTAAGATCTATTATTTATTCATATGAAGTAGCTTAACATTCATGTACTGTAAGATAAGAGTTTTACGTAAAATAGTTTAACAGAGAAAGTAAGGTTAATAAACTTACAGATGCTGAAGGCAGAAAGGTTTCCTATGACTTATTGCTGTCTTAACTTACAGTGAAAGGAGAAAAATGACTTTCACTATGTTGTTAAAAAAGTCAGAGGCTACCCACACTTACAACATATATCTATCTCCTCCTGCTGGCGCATAGCCTTTCTCTGTGAGTAATCCCTTTGATTTAAGTATTTAGCTTCATAACAAGCAACAGATAAGAAAAAAATGTATGAAGTTTTCTTTTGTAATTAGGATGAACTAGTAATAGACTGTACGGATGGACTGACTCAATATTTTTAAATTAAATTATACTCATGTAGACATTAAATTAACTGATATTCATCCCCTTCTGCTTGAGAAAAATGTCCAGCAAAACTGCAAGATAACTGAAATGTATGTTGGGCACTTTGAAAAGAAATTGTTCAGTAATCACTGAGAAGGTTTTTGAAGGAAACACTGAAAGATGACGTCCTGAAGAGATAGCCTTACAGAATTCATGCATATAGGAATATTGCTTTCAGTAAGGAAACAAATTTTGACCAGCTCACATAAACAAATTGGAAGATCTGATCTTGTACTTTTCAGTGGAGTACTTCCATTTGACATAACAACAGCTGAGTATCTCTGAGTTAGCGGTGTTACTACCAATATTTAGTTTTTAAATGAAATTAGTACCAGAGCTGTCATTTTTTTGAATGTTTCTCCTCTTACATTTCCAAACATTTGGTTGTCTGCCAGTTACTGTTAATACATTCGGCCTACTCTGTGTCTGTAGCAGTAATCTTTAGTGATACCAGTTAGATTTCTCTGTAATGGTTGACACTTTTTAGCATATGCCATAACATAAAGTCCCTACTAGTATTATCCTGTTGGGTAAATCTCAATCCATTTCAAAGAAAATATCAGAATAAAACAGCTGTCTATTGTTCCTGAACTTGGAAGCAGTAAAAAACTAATTCTAACTGTATAAGCCTCTTGGGTGAGCTGCAGACTAGAAGTCAAAATAAGGCTAGTGATGGGTTTATGTGTAAACCACTAGAAGGGGTATTTTTACTGACAGGACTAAGGGTAGAGAACTGCTTATGCTCAACGGATAATTATTAACAAGAGCAACAGAGCAACTGAAATGAATAGATAAAAAAAAATAAAAATGATGTTACAAAAATAATGTTATAAAAAGAAAGAGATAACATGAAATAACTGAAAATTAAAAGATGCTAAAGATGTCAAAAGGTAAAAGGAACACATGTATAGACCCATAATACACAAAAATACATAATAAATAATTTTTCTATAGTATTGAAGCTATAGATTGCCCTTAAACACTTTTCCCAATGTCTAAAGGTATGCCAATACAACACAAACCTGCAGAAGCCCTGAAATATAATGGAGTTGTATTTCTGTATCATCATATGCATATCATAAATTTACTGTTATTAGCAAATTAAATATACCAGAATAAAGTTACATTTAATAACAGTAGTCAACATAAAAGTCATGGAGATTTTCCAAACCACACACAGGTGTGCCAGCTAACTGTACTTGCACAGGGGAAATTAATGTGAATTTATACTACTTCACAATGTATCTGACATGCACCACTGTCTAGTTCTTAATCTCTCAGTCTGTGGAAAAAGTCTTTACTGAACTATATGCCTTTCATCGTGATCTATTGGTGTTCCATGGGTAATCTCAGCTATTGTTCTGGAGTCCTCCATTTCCTAGCAGGACATATAGAAGATTAGGGACAATAAGAAGGAATAAAGGATTCTCTCTGCAAACAAGGGACAGGTTAGGAAGGGCAAAAAGAGGTTTGGTTCTTAAAGCTCTCAGTAGCTGTTTTCCTCCCACTCATGAAAGCAAAGTAAATAACTATCTCAGAGACACAAAAAGCAGGAGTGCAAAAATCTAGGTCTGAGCTGTAAACCATACTCTGCTGTTCTTCCTTTGTTTTTCTCCTGTAAAGAAAGTGTAGAGTGAAAACATACTGGCCTGTCCTCTTTC
This sequence comes from Rynchops niger, assembly GCA_013400035.1. Classification (NCBI taxonomy): domain Eukaryota; kingdom Metazoa; phylum Chordata; class Aves; order Charadriiformes; family Laridae; genus Rynchops; species Rynchops niger. The sequence continues at coordinate 148,757 of VXBH01004046.1, forward strand.
TTGTTACTGTATTCCTGCATTCCCAGAGAGGAAGGGAAGAAGGAGATGGGAAATGCTACATCTTCTCATGTTTGAGAAAATAAACTGTTTATCTGAATGCATGAAAAGACAATAAAAATATGTTTGGGGACAGGAGGTGGGGCAGTTAGAAACACTAGATGCTCAGAATGAGGAATTCAAATGAAATTGCACAGAAAAAGCTGCATGCGTATTTCCCCAGAAATAAGCATAATTCCATATAAAATGGGAGAAATGTGAGAATCAGGCCTTTTCTTAGAGCTGGAACAGGGATGAACTCTCCTAATTAACACATTTCTTGCTTGTTGCTAAAATCAGTGAAGTTGACTACATTACATAAATTATGATTCTCCTCCAGGCTTCAAACCTCAGTCACCCTTTCTGCAGCTCACATTCCTCTCTCCTCGCCTTACTCATTATGCATACATGTGAAACACTTTCTGGATCTGCAACAGCACAATAGTACAGTGAAGAAAGTCAAACCAATATATTTTATTTTAAATACAATGTACATATTATATTATATTATATTTATTATATTATATTAACAATGATAATGAATAATAATAATATGTGTAACCTGTGATGTAGTACAGAACCCTGAAAGAAACACAACTCCATACCACCTTCTTCTCTCTGTATTGGTTTGTTTCAATTTGACTAAACCGAAATTCAAGCATCTGTTATTATTAGTTCTTTAAACAGATGGCATTGGTTTATTTACCCTTGCAGACAAAAACTGTGCCTTACCATTTCAACTACCTTTAAAGTTCTTAAGATCAATTGTATACTTAAAACATTGAAAGTATCCCATTTTGCCTAAGTTACCTAAAAGTTAGACAGTTTTTTGTGACTGTTTCTTGAAATTTTTCCTGAAGCAGAATGAATCATGCTCTGTAGAGGCCTATCTTTCTCCATTACCCAGAGCAGGAACCTGGACAACTAAAGTAAACTAGATACTTAATTTTTACATGGCTGAAGAAAGCTGAGTTGAACCTCATCCATAATGTTTTGACCTTACAGACACAATTTATTCTTCTTGTTTTACAAAGCAGTCTTTTAAAAACTTGATTACAAATTGAAGACCTGAAATTATATCCAATTAAATAAAAAATAAATAAATGTGTGTTAAATAAACAAACGTGTTTTTACCCATGCACAAGCTGACATCTTATAACGCGTCGCATGGCCAGCAACAGAAAATATTTTCCTCTGGAGTAGACTGTTTTGGTTTTTGGTTTTTGTTTTNGAAATAACGACATCCGATGCGAAAAGGACAAGAAGAGGATATGTTTCGCTTGCATCTAACATGAATATCAAAGTATTCAATTGTATACTGACAGACAATTTGCCCTTAATGACACTTATGCCCTATTTACTCTTGTGTGTTTATATGTAATTACTTTTGAAAGTAGAAGAATAAGACTTCTCCAAAATTTAATTTAAAATATATCAAATCAATGACCCATGCAAATACTAACAATTTACACTGGTTTTTCCTTCAATTAATGAGATTCACCAATTATAATGAACAGTAAGCAGTCAATACAAAAGAAGTTGATGTATCGGTAAGACAAGAAGCAATGAACTATGACAAGCTCCTGGTTCTACAAGTTTCTAGTGCAACTGGCATGAAGCAGGGATACTTCTAGCCAGGAAAGAACTTCACAAATGGTTTACTAATGCTTGCTTAGTTGTGTCTTATTCTGCCGCTGTATGTACTTATCACATACAGCTCACATTCAGCTGCCACTTCAGTAAAAGTTGTTGCATATCTTTTTGTCCAATCTTATAGTATATAATGTGTGAAACAGTAACAGTTAATGAAAAAAAAAAAACTTCACAAATACTATCTGTTTTGGTATTCTGTTTAATATGGAGAACGCTTACTATACTTCCAGTCAGAAAACTGACTGTATTTATGTTGAATGAGAAATTATAATGCTCAACACCACAAATAATCAAACATCACAGATTGGACTGTTCAACCCCAACATGCATGTTCTTTCATTTAGTTACATTTAGTTCCTATAAAATAAGAAGAACGCTTAGAAAAAGAATAATAATATGGGCAAAAGAGGGAAAACAAAGCACTTGTGAAAGCTACTGAAAAGTACAAGAGAAAAATAGATGTACAGAAGAAAAATAAAAGATACAAACCAAGATACAAGCATATCCACTAAATAGAAAAAAAGTAACACTGCTACATAAATTATTAAGATGACTTTTTTTCTAATAACTGTAGCATGCTGGCAAATTTTTGAATTCTTTATGGTGTATCTTCGTTCCATTTAAATCCTAACACTACATTTAAATAGAAAAAGGCCTCTATTCCTATGACATTTGCTTAAGACTTACTATTTTTTCCTTACTTTATTTTTTGGAAGAATGTCAGTCTGAAAGCTTTGAGTGAAAAATATACCTTTTCCTTTCAAATATTGCCAATGGTATTTCTAAATCAGGGAAAGGAGGTTGAAATGATAATACAGCCCAAGTAGAACAGTTTGTCAAAAATAGAGATAGAAAGCTATAAGCAATAACCATACTTTATTTAATAGGCTGAGAGTGAGTGAACAGACCCAGAGCACTGATTGGAGTGACAATAAGAAATTTAGCATTGATTTAATCTGAAGAACAGTTGCATGTAAAAGCCTCCTGATAACTTAGGTACTGTATTGTTTGATGTAAAAGTACACCATAGTTTCAAAATATCTTATTGAAACACATCATCAGATATGCAGACATTTTTCAGTCCTACATGTAGTCTTTCTTAACAACTAAGGTAGGTCTTTGGTCACTAGTAATGATTTTTAATTAGGTATTTTTCTGGTATCTAATGCAATACATCTTAAATCTATTATAATGCCTGTCAGATCCATTAGTGATTAATGCTATAGTCCTAACTAAAACCAGAATAAAGACAATTGTGTTTCATATCTACCTTGCACATGCTGTGTTTTCTGAGATTGTTTTACAAAACCAATAGGCAAAGCTTGAGAGCATAAATGTCTATGACAATGGATAAATTATTACTACTCATGATCACAAAATGATTGAGTTTTTGATTCTTAGAGAAGCAAAGATGGGGGCCAACAGAATTGCCACCATGGGCTGCCGGAGGCCAAACTTAGGTCTTTTCAGGAGCTTGCTTGATAGAGTCCCTTGGGAGGCAGTTCTGAAGGGCAAAGGTGTCCAGGAAGGCTGGACAATTTTCAAGAAGGAAGTCTTAAAGGCACAGGAGTAGGCCACACCCATGTGCCGAAAAACAAGCTATGGGGCAAAAAGACCAGCCTGGCTGAACACAGAGATACAGTTACAACTCAGGGAAAAAAGGAGACTTTATGGCCTTTGGAAGAAGGGACAGGCCACTCAGGAAGACTGCAAAGATGTTGTAAGACTATGTAGGGAGAAAATTAAAAGGGGGGGCAAAGCCCAAGTAGAGCTTAAACTGGCTTTGGATATTAAGAACAATAAAACGAGTTCCTATAAATACATTAGTACTGAAAGGAGGACTAAGGAGAATCTCCATCCTTTATTAGAGGAGGGCAGTAACATGGTGACAAAGGATGAGGAGAAGGATGAGGTACTTAATACCTTATTTGCCTACATGATGTTTCAATCATATAGGACACAAGTTAGATTTTTTGTCTTAAGAAAATTATGCATATGTTAACTATAAAGAGAATCTCATTTCACAATATCAAAAAAAAACAGTCAACAAGGTATTTCAGCAAATGCCGATTAAAAGAAAAAAAAATACATGCTTTAGGAAATTTAGGAAAACAACAGTAGGCATAAATAGTTTTTTCATGCACAGAGTTGTGCAGGGATGTGTGTCAGGAACTGTGATTTTCATTATATTCTTAAATTAATTTAAAAAGATGCAAGTAACAGTTACAAAATATCTTGATGGCATTAAGTTTTCTAAGAAGTAAAAGCAAGAACCAACTGAAAAGTTACAGAAAGACATTCATGATGACAGTAACGAATGACTAGTGATAAAATATTAGATGCAATTTAGTGTAAAGTACTGCACGTGAGAAAAAAATAAACCTACTTTATATTCACAATGATGGGCTTTGAACTAGCTATTAACCACCCTGGACTGAGATCTTAAGGTTATCACTGAGAATTCCTACGAAACATCTAGTGCTCAGTAGTGACAGAACGTGAATAAAATGTTAGCAGTTATCCAGAAAATAACAGAGAACAACAAACAATTATAATACAAATATGAAAGTCCCAGGTGCAAGGGATAGACGTTTTCCTCTGCCCTCTGGAAAATCCAAGAGTGAAATTAGAAAACATACAGAGAAGGATGAGCAGGATAACAGCAATTATGTCATGGTCTCTTTTGCATCATGAACAGATTTGAATTCTTCATTCTGAAAAGGAGATTATTATGGGGTAAATATGGTAGAAATCTATAAAGCCATGAGATCTATGGAGAAATTGACAGGGAATGATTTTTTTACAGTCCTTTCAAGTATAAGAGCTGGAGAGCATCAAGTGAAAAAGACAATAGCGTGCTTAAAACTGGGGACATATTTCTTTACACAATACATGCTTAAGGAGTGAAAGTGCTTGCTACAGGATGTCATAAATGCTAAACCTAAATGGGCTAAAACAGCAGTTATGTAAATTAATGGAAGAAGAACTCATGAGGAGCTACTAAAACCAAAGGTTCTATGTATAGATCAACAGCTCCTTCAGTCACAGATTAATGGAGACTGAAAAAGTACTTCTGCAAACAATCAGTAAGCATTGTCCTAAGATTATATTTTTCCTGGATTTCCACGTTTATTGCTGCTAAAAGCACACTATGTTAGGCAGACCCTTGTTTTCTGACCTAGTATTATGATGATTCTTATGCTCCAGGTCTATGGCCTCAGAATTTAGAGCTATTAAGACTGTAAAGTCTTGATTTAAATACTTCAAGTGATGAAACTACAGCATTTATTTAGGCAAATTATTTCATTGTCCAGTGCTTTTATCATTTAAAATTTCCCCCCTCAGTGTATTCCTAATCTATTTACGTCTAAATTTTAATCAGTATGACCCTGACTGAGTCTGCAGTCTTCATGATTTTAATATGAATATTGATAGACTTCATCTGTGACAAGATAATACAAATAGTAACTTCTAGTGTAGGTAAGTATAAGCATGTATTTTTAAGAAATTTTATTTTATAAAAGTACCAAGTTTCAAATTCTGAAATTATTTCCATTTCATTATTCATAGCATAGGATATTATCTTCTTTAAGGAGAAAGGAGTATGCACTCAACAAAAGGACAGCAACAGAGATGTTTATACTCCACTTCATATTAACTACCTATATATGCACATTACAAACACAGATGTTTCAGGTAGTATAACATCATTCCACATTTGATTGCACTATTGACAGCCTTAATTTTATAAAATGGTATTAAAAATCCAGAAGCCTTTGATCTCAGTAACTGGCAATTTACAAACATTAAAAATGGACAGCTGATTGAATACATTAAAATATATTACATAGAATACATATAATTACACTTTGAACTGTTTTCTCAACCAGAAGGTTGAATCTCCTTCAACTATTTTTCTCTCAGCAAGAAATTAACCTCCACTGCTGAGAGATCAGATGATTATGAAACTTTCAGAACTATTAGTTGACATTTTATTTGAACTGTGAAACTTTATAAAGAAATAAAAACTGTTCCTAGCTGCTCATTTTAAATTAACTCTTTTACTTCTGTATCCCAAAGAAAATATCACCATTTTTAAGAAGCTAGTTTTCAGCTTTTGTCCCGCAATTCTTACAGCTTTCGATTGAACTTCTATCTTCAAATCTACCTTGAAGTGAAGAGCAAGGGTGAAAGAAGTATGTGTTTGCTTCTCTGAACATCCATCAGGGAGCAAACTGAACGTAGTAGGTAAGAAAATAAACTTTTGAAAAGCATCATTAATACCTTTTTTTTGTTACTCAAACTAGCTATAAGATTTTAAAGACCAAACCAATTTTTCTACCTTAATAAATTCCATTAGATTTTACCAAATAATAGAAAACTGTACCTACTGTTCATCTCCATATACTTTTTGTTATTGAAATGTTCAGGTTTTTTAGCCTGCAAACCCTGTATCACATTGTGATCCATCACAGGTAACAACTCAAGGGTACCTTAGCTACAAGAAAATGGTAGGACTTCAAAGGGAATATGTGAGACTGTAAGAAAACAGTTCATTGCTTACTGTCAGGGTTCATGCGTTTTCTTGGTGTAACATAAAACATAGGACTTGTATTTCACTTCAGGTTTACACAGTACCTTTTTGTACTTAATTGTTTAAGTGTTACTCCAATTAATTTCCATAGGATTTCTTCAAGGTTAATGTTATTATTCTGTTTTACAGATGGATAAACAGAGATACAGAGAGATTAAGTGCTTTGCCCAATTTATGTATACACATAAATATTTATTCTCCCTTGCTATTTTTTAAACATTTTTACAGAATGGTTTCTGGTTCCACTCTCCATTGCTCCTCCTATGTGACAAGAACTATACATGTTAAAAAAAAAAAAAAAAAGGTTAAAACAGCAAAAAGGAAATTACTTAAATTCTTACATCCTCTCATTAGCCATAATGAACACAATCCCAACTAAAAAGACACAGTGTAAAGTATCTCACAACAGAGGTGTTTCCTTATTGCTAAGGAACATTTTTGTCTTAAGGGAGGCAGGGTCTGGACTCCCCCTAACTTATTATCCGTGTAACTATGTTTGACCTCTCTACCTACAAAAGGATATTTTGCTAATTATTTCAGTCCTTGGGCATGTATTCACATTGTACGGTGTAAATACATATCCACATTGCAGTTATTTGACATTAATCTATTTACAGCTCCATTCTTTGGAACTTCTGTTGCAGAAGCTAGTTGCTGGCATATTCTCTTGTCTTGTACTGTGTTGCATGATGTACCCTATTGAATAGATGAATTCGCTTAAATATGATTTCTGCACCTGAAGCTGTATGCTTTTATCAGCAAATTCTGTTCTTTCTTATTTGACATCTCATTCATGGAACAAAATGGATTAGTATATCCCAGAGGCAGACTCCTCTCTGGGATACTCCTTTTGACTTCCTTGGTTTTTAAAACTGAATCTTGGACAAGATTCCCAGTTATAGTTATATAGCTCCTCTGGAGTAAAGAAAATATTTCTAATACTTGTTAACTCTGGATCTGCTTTTCACTGTACAACAGATGTTCTGTTGTTGACACATAAAGCACAATCAATTTTTCAAAAGACTTTTCTTCCATTTTCATTATTTTTTCTTTGTATACACCATATACATGGACAACAGTTTTAAACTAGAAGAGGGTAGATTTAGATCGGATGTAAGGAAGAAATTATTTTTATGATGATGGTGGTGAGACACTGGAAGAGGTTGCCCAGAGAAGCTGTGGATGCTCCACCCCCAGAAGTGTTCAGGGTCAGGTTGGACAGGGCTTTGAGCAACCTGATCTAGTGAAAGATGTCCCTGCCCTTGGCAAGGGGAGTAGACTGAATCAACTTTAAAGGTCCTTTCCAACCCAAATTATTCCCTGATTCTATGATTCTATAATAAATAAGAAACTACATTATTATTTACATATACAAATAATTACTCTCAGAATTAATGACGGAGGTAGGGAAAACACATAAACAAAGATAATAGAATGGATTTACCAATGCTGCTGAAGAGTCTTCAACCATCCCCGTAAAGAGTGCATCAGATGACTTTTAACAAAAGTATTATTTCATAAAGATTATGCTTGCTAATATTAATTCTGTAAAGGGGTTTCTTTTAATATTGTTGTATTTGTTTCTGATATTTATTTATTTTTAAAGAGCTACAGAGAAGTCATATTAACATGGTTGAGGAAAGGCGTGGTAGACTCAGTTTCTTTGCCTCCTTTATCAAGAAGATTTCTGATTTGTTTCCAGTGAGTTACATTCTGGAACAACAAAATAAATTTGGATTACAGATCCACTCAGTGTAAAATTTACCACTTTGAATAGGGTCCAGGAAACATTAGTCTAACTCTTAGGTAGCCTTATTTTGAAAAGTAAATAGAAAATTTGATTTAATGAGATTAGTCTAGAACAAGACCTCTTATTTTAATTATTAAGTCTGTTTTGGGTTTTTTGTTGGTTTTTTTTTTTTCAATACGATAATCTTTGGAGGAATAGCCACCACAAAAAAACGAGAAAATAAATTATGAGCATGAGTTGTTGTTAAATTTGAAAATCAAATCCATAGACTTCTATTTTTTTTAATATTAAAAGCCATATTTAAGCATTTTTTTTTAATTACCTCTCTCTTATTCAGATTAATTTCTAGTTGAGATGGCTGAAACTATAAATATTATTCACAACTGCAGAAACCAAGAAGAATACTAATGACTAATGATTAGAAATGTTATATAATAAAACTACAGTATCTTCTTTCAGAATTAGATAGAAAATCATTAAAAGCTCTTCTAAATAAGGTACAGAACTTGAATATAACCTTTTTTCCCAAGTTCATTCTCACACATAAATTTGTTGTCTAAAACTTGAAGCATTTATATGATCATTTATACGATTTCAACCCGTATTGTGATCACCCAACTCTAATTCCTAACAGTCTAAATACATTCCTAGTCAATAGAAAACCAAAATAAAAAACCCAGATAGATTAATTTAAAATAGCTTTTTTAAAGTATTCTTAATAGGAAAATATGTTTTCCAATTTATAATTGGTAAAAAAATAGTGCTAACAAGAAATTCAGTGCTAAATGCGTTTTAAGGCTCACTGAAGCTGGTATTCGTTCCATTTATTTTTAGATTATTAACCAATATCTATAAATTAGGGAACTCTTAATATTAGGTAACTGAGAGCCTTAAATTGAAGGAGTTGTCTATCTTTGTACAGTGGTTTTAGAAGCACTTTATGCCAATTTGCTTCTAATTTCTCAGTAAAGTTATTAAAGATATATGGGAGGAATTTTAATATAAGTACCCAGCCACAGAAATCACCAGAAAACTTAGCCTATGCAGGCCTGCCAGCGTATGCTTATTTAATTTAAGTATTTAATTTAGGCATTAGTCTTTGTAAATTTAATTTATTTCAAGTATTAGAGACACATTCTGACTTTTTACTTTAATTTAATATGAAGTATGTATTCATGTTTCTAAGTCATTATTAAGAACATCAGCAATGAGAATTAAGGCAATGAGAATAAGCAGATGTGAGTCAATTATTGAAGATAATGAAGGGAAATGTTTCATTTCTCAGTATCCAGGTATTAACGACAAGTTCTTATCATTGCATTGTCACTTCTACTTTGTTGCTCCATTTCGTAAAAATCTCATCACCTTGAGGATCCTGGGTTTTGAGGCATAATATGCATAGTCCAACACTCACATTTATTTAAAATAGTCTCCTCCCTGCTTTTGTGCAAAAGCTTTTTTTCACCTCCTAAATTTAAAATGTACTTATTTCCTTGTCTCCAGGATCTTATCTAAATAAAAGACAATTAATTGTCATTATGATATGCAAGTAGGCAGGATATCCTGAAAGGTGGCAAACTTCTCTCTGGCCCAGTAACTGTAGCCTAGCGCTGATATTTTCTTTCATCGTCTCCTGCAGCGGGTATGTGAACACGATGGAAGAAGAAAAATCCAAGACTGTACAGCTAACAACTATTGCCTTTTATTTTATGCAGAAAAAGCTACTACTCAGGATAACAATATTCTGAGACCAGCTGTGTACATTGCATGCTCTGTGGTCACTTCTTTTGCTCGTTTTATGAACAAATACGAGTGGAAGAAGTTAGAAGCAGCACAGTGCAGGAGGCAATTGCCCCACTACTACAAAAGTGTTCTGAACCGTGTCTGCATCTTGCAAATGTGGAGCTCTTGCTAATCGTGAGCACAGACAGCATTTTCTAGTCCTGCTTCATTGCTTTCTTATACAATTGCTTATTTGCTTTTAGAAATCAAATCTGCATCACACTTTTATAGCATAAGACTGTCTTAGCAAGTTTTTATGGAAAAAAAGAGGAGTACACTGATTAAAATAAAACATGAATTTTGTTTATTGCTTATCTTTATATATCAGTCTCTGGACTGAAGAAGAAATAAAACATGCCTGCAACTTTTAGTTGTTTTCCTGTAGATTTTAATAGACGCCTATATATAACAGAAGGAATATTGCTAGAGAAGACCTATGATGAAAAAATATTTTTATTGATGGTTCTTGGGACTGTAATCACAAAACCATTCATAAAACTATTATCTCCGAAGGCACAAACAACATGAAGTTCAACTTGGAGTGACTCATTCTGGATGTCATCTCCAAACACGTTGAGGAACAGGAAGTTATTGGAAGTGGTCAGCATGGATTTACCAAGGATAAATCATGCTTGACCAATCTGATAGCTATCTACGATGTTATAACTGGTTGGCTGGATGAGGGGAGAGCCGTAGATGTCATCTACCTTGACTTTAGCAAGGCTTTTGACACTGTCTCCCATAACATCCTCATTAGGAAGCTGAGGAAGTACGGGCTAGATGAGGTGACAGTGAGGTGGATTGAGAGCTGGCTGTGTGACAGAACCCAGAGGGTCGTGATCAGCGGCACAGAGTCTAGTTGGAGGCCAGTAACCAGCGGTGTCCCCCAGGGGTCAATACTTGGTCCAATTTTGTTCAATATATTCATTAATGACCTGGAGGAGAGGAGGGGACAGAGTGTATCCTCAGCAAATTTGCTGATGATACCAAACTGGGAGGGGTGGCTGACACTCCAGAGGACCGTGCCGCCATCCAGCGTGACCTGGACAGGCTGGAGAGCTGGGCAGAGAAGAACCTAATGAGGTTCAACAAAAGCAAGTGCAAGGTCCTGCACCTGGGGAGGAAGAATGCTAAGCACCAGTATAGGTTAGGGGTGGACCTGCTGGGAAGTAGTTCTGAGGAGAAGGATCTGGGGGTCCTGGTAGACAGTAAATTATCCATGAGCCAACAATGTGCCCTTGTTGCCAAAAAGGCCAATGGAATCCTGGGCTGCATAGGGAAGAGTGTGGCCAGTAGGTCGAAGGAGGTCATTCTCCCCCTCTACTCTGCACTGGTGAGGCCACAACTGGAATACTGTGTCCAGTTTTGGGCTCCCCAGTTCAAGAGGGACAGGGAACTGCTGGAGCGAGTCCAGCGAAGGGCAACTAAGATGATTAAGGGATTGGAGCATCTCCCTTATGAGGAAAGGCTGAAGGAGCTGGGACTCTTTAGCCTGGAGAAGAGAAGGCTGAGGGGAGACCTGATTAATGTTTACAAGTATCTAAAGGGTGGGCTGAAGGAGGATGGAGCCAGGCTCTTTTCAGTGGTTCCCAGTGACAGGACGAGGGGCAATGGGCACAAGTTGGAACACAGGAAGTTCCGTTCAAATACACGGAAGAACTTCTTTACAGTGAGGGTGACAGAGCACTGGAACAGGCTGCCCAGGGAAGTGGTGGAGTCCCCTTCTCTGGAGATTTTCAAGACCCGCCTGGATGCATTCCTGAGTGATGTGCTCTAGGCAATCCTGCTTTAGCAGGGGAGTTGGACTAGATGATCTCTAGAGGTCCCTTTCAACTCTAAAGATTCCGTGATTCCATGATTCCGTGATTTACAAACCTCTTCATTATAGTTCTGGCAAGAACTGATTTTTCAATGTAAGAAATTTATAACAAAAAAAAAAAATACAGTAAGGGAACATGAAATTGGCTAATGAGGTATTTAAACAAGGTCCCTAAATTTGAAGGCTGGTCTCCCCTTAATAAATTTGTGGTTAAGCCTCTCTCTAATGCTCATGTAGGGACCACAGGGACATGAACCTCCTAAGTAATACACATAATAGAAGGAATAAACAATTTTAACTCTGGAATAACAACAATAGCAACCACAAAATTAATAATAATAATCATCTAATGTTATTTTATTTGAGGTACAATTAAGAATACAATTTTATTAAGTTACGAGGTTAAATTTAATCCATTTTATTAATTAAGTAATAAGGGTTCTAGATTTAATGGAAGAGTCACTTTGAAAAAGCTGTTTGGTTCTTCAATCACCTCTCAGCTAATTTAGAGCTACTAATTAAAAATACAACAGCTTTCTGAGTATAATAATTATCTTTTATTATCCTACTAGTAAATGTTATTGTTTGGATCAGATGATTCATCAGTCCATCCATCTGAAACAAATTATCACTTCATCTTACTGAATGGTATGTTTGAAATTAAAATGTGAATAATTATTTTTCTTTTCATTAGTAGGCAAACCCAAAACAACTCCCAGTGGAAAATAAGAAAATAAAATTAGGAAACATTGAAAAATTCCTTCATATCAATTATCAAAAGGTATATAAAGAAAACCTGTGAAAGAAAAAAAAAAAAAAAAATCACCCATTAGATAGCTGTAAACAGGAGGAAAAGGACTTCATAAAAAGATCCCTAAAGTAGATGTAACCATTTATTAGAGTTTCAAGTCTGGCACAGATGTGTTGCCTATCTGTCTGAGTCTATAACTTAAATGTGAACTCAAAATTTAGGGAATGTTTCAAAGTGAAATGTTTCAAGAGCTAAATGAGAAACTTTTTTGTTTGTGGAGAAAGTGAATCTTGCATAACTATAGGCTTGTCATTTGATTTTTAGCAGAACATCAGCGCAGAAGTGATACAGATCTTGTTCTAGATGTGATGAGAATGTTATCATTATGGTTTCTTTCTTATTTAAATTACCATATTTTCATTATTTTAATTAATAAACGTTATAATAATTAATTTAATAATATTGTAAAGCTGCAGAAATTAATGACTCTCTTTTTAATTCATGTTAGTCACTCTGCATTTATCAAAGTGGTATGAGTGAAACCACTTTATAATCCTGAGTGACTAGTGGAAATTGTCTTCATCTATAGTCAATGTATTAGAATATCTTGTCTTTCAGCTAAGGATTTTACCACACATTTCAGCAGATATACCAGTTTTTAAAATTTACAATACTAAATACTACAAGACAAGACTAAAAGCTTCAACTGTGATCAAAACTAGGTGATGTAAATTTTTAAGGTTCAGTTTAACCATCACACCATCCCTTTGGTCTGTATTTTCTAGTGCACTTCCTATTTCAGTTCAGAGTCTGATCTTTTAAACTACTTTTGGATACAATATGAAGATGCTAAATCTTAGAATGAGTTAAGACATCTCAGATCTGGTTTTGAACAGTATGACAGGAAATGAAACCAACAGAGAAATCAGAGTGAAAATCTCATTAATATTATGACACAACGTCAGGCTGCAATTACAGCAAAAGCTTTCAGTTATACCCGTGCTCCAACCCCCCTCCCCACAAAAAACCCACCACCACCACTCCCCCCACCAAAAAAAGAAAAAGCTCACAAAAAGAACATTTTGAACTTCCAAAAGCCCAAATGGAAGCATCCAAACAATCTAATAACCCTAGTGATGCATACATGCAGGATATTCATGATGTAGTGACAGAGGCTGTGGAAAACTTTAAGTACAGACATTAAAATTACATGAAAATTGAAATATTGTATGTGTTAAAGTACAGATTGGGCCTATTTTGAAATGCTAAGAATATTTGCATTTTAGAAATAACTAATTTAATAAATAAGTCCAAACCCAAAAGTTAAGTAGCTGTAAAGTTCATAACTATAAAACCACCTCTGAGAAAGAGCTTTGCCAAGCAAAAGGAAAGAACATTCCCCCAAAAATAACAGGAAAGAAAAACAAAGAAAAGAAAAGCCATACTACAGTAGCACAAGAAACTTGTGTTCCTTTTAACAATTAACATACTAATTCTGACTGATCTGATTTCAACTAGGTGATATGAACTCACCCAAGAGGAATTTACACTGATTTAACAGCAGTCCTGGCTAACCAGGAAGTTCCAGTTGTCTGGTGGTTAGCAAATGTGACACCCATCTAGAAGAAGGGCTAGAAGAAGGATCCAGAGAACTACAGGTCTGCCAGTCTGAGCTCGGTGACAGGGCAGGTTATGGAGAAGATCATCTTGAGTGCCATCATGCGGCACATACAGGACAAGCAGGTGATCAGACCCAGTCAGCATGGCTGCATGAAAGGCAGGTCCTGCTGGACTTAGCCTGATCTCCTTCTATGACAAGGTGACCCACTTAGTGGATGAGGCAAAGGCTGTGGGTTGGATATTGGGAACAATTTCCCTACCAAAAGGGTTGTCAAGCATTAGAACAGGCTGCCCAGGGAAGTGGTTGAGTCACTATACAGAAAAGTATTTAAAAGACATGTAGAAGTTGCACTTAGGGACATGGTTTAGTGGTGGAGTTGGAAGTGTAAGGTTAATGGCTAAACTCGTTCACCTTATGGGTCTTTTCCAACCTATATGATTTTACGATTCTATAATTCTATGATTCTAAGAAAAAGAAGGGAAAGATGGATCAGTAGCATAAGACTGTAAATAAAAATAAGCATGCTTATGTTAGAGGTATATTAAACTATTCTAAGGTTTTTAATCTGTACTTTGATCTTAAAAATGAATCTAAAATGAAATATTTAATTGGACATGACATGCAAAATGAAGACATGAACTTTTACTTAAAATACTGTTTCCTGTAAATTATCACACATTGGTCAACTATACTTAAACCGAAAAACCAGCAAAGTAATATTATTACAAGATTTACCCTCAACATTTTTATATAATTCTTAATAGTATATGGCAATATTTTGAGGATTTTTACTATCTTCTTGACACCACCCCTGAAAGTATAGACAAGAAGGTTATCGCCAAACCAGCTTGCTTAAGGATACACAGTGTTTATAGACACTGTGAAACGGGAAAAGGAGGAGGAGAGGAGGAGGAACAGGTGACTTGGAGAAATAACAGTTTGACTTGGTGATGCAATCATAAAAAGAAACCTCACAAAAAACAGTTTTTGTAGAAACCTATTTCTGGTTGACTATGATCACTCCTAAACAGTGCAAGTGGATGTTCACCATCACATCTATTTGAAAATGACAGGTCTAGACAGGCCTCTAGTATTAAAGCAAAAAACAGAGATGTCCATCCAGTGTTACGGATAAAACCTATACTGTTAGAGTGGAATTTGTGGTGTGATAGTCACAACAAGAGAAGCACAAACTCAATGACACATCATCCCAAATATATTTACAAAGCAGGGTGAATAATGTAGTGGATAGAAGTAGGTAGTGATAGTCTAAGATTTTTGTTCTATGACATACATATAACTTCACCCTCACACTGGCCAAGACACCAACTCCTCCAGTCAAGCTGTGACCGGTACCATACATGCAGAGAAACAAAATACTTGCACCAAATGCTTGACATGCCTGAGTCTTGCCTGGCATCCTGATGCCTATACATTCCAGTTCCACTTTAGGGTAACTCTTTCACAATTTTAATCTGTGGGGGTTTTTCTTCTTTTCCGTACATACTAGAATTTTTTTTTTCTGTTAGACCTGGACAGATGTGGTACAGGTGTCCCACAGTCTGAGCACTGTTCTTGGCTAGGCCTCACCCCATGAAAATAACAAAGTTTGTCTTCTTCCCAGTGCATGCAACACTCATGCAATCAGTTAGAGCTGGGCAAGTCTCATTAGCTGAGTGTTGCTTTCAGGGAGGCTTCACCCTTTGACAACATATATGCATATGTATATGTATCCATACATATGTATATACACTACTTATCCTGTTCTTCCTGTCACCACTTCTGCTATTTATCCCTTGTAATCATTGAATGATATGGTCCTCTTCCATTCTCCTGCCTAATTGACATACCAAAGGTGGAACCCAGCAGAAACACTAGGACCATCATCCTTCATTGGCTTTGCACACCTGCCCCCCAAACAGAAATTTATCATCTTCTCTAGGTACCAACTCAAAGTAACTTCCTCTCACCAAATAGCCATATTTGGGAAGTCTTTTTATGACCTTTTAAAATACATTTCAAATTCCAAACTCTAATAAAAAGAGGGGTGAAGAGTGCTGCAGGAGCCTGGCTTCCAAGTTTTTTGTTTTGTTTTGTTTTGTTTTTTTTTTCTTTGGAGGATTCAATCAAATTTTCCTGAAATTTACTGATGTTAACAGAGCAGCAATTCAGCTCTATCCCAAGTTTAACTAGAATATTTCTTTTTAAATTAATATAAATATATAATTTGATACAATCAGCAAACAGCTAGAAACCCTATCTTTCTTCAGTAAAATAGAGTGCTCAGGGATTCTGTTTTAAGAATGTGGAATAATCACCCATTTCTGCAGCCAGTACTGCAACTGGAAAAAAGACCAAGCAAACTTTAGTGAGTATTGCAAACACTTTTTAAATTTGTTTTCTAAACAAAGGTAATTACAGGGAAATCACTGAAACAAATCCCAAATCTTTGAAGATTTTATCTGTGTACACAATGGTGAACACAAACGTCTGAGTCAATACAGATAAGCTTACTTGAAAGAGGAATGGTTTATATCCAAAGGAATATAATGAAGAGGAAAGGCGAGAAGTATGAATTATAACTTCATGAGCAGGGACTAATACTGAAAAGCTTTATAAGTGGAAAGCTTTTGTAAAAGGATTTTTTGCAGTTCCTTGATCCTAGCCTGATCCTAATGAACTCCTTCCCTGAAATATAGCAGACTACGTCAAGATGGAAACTTGGCAATGGTCACAATGACTCCTCATGGATTCGCTACCCAGGTTTCCCTGTCTCTTATTGCCAATCAGTGAAACTTTTGTATCAGGGAGTAGGCACTTGGAGGTTCCTCAGTGGTTCTGTTAGGATTACTTTCCTATTGATTTTTGCAGCTACAAAGGTGGGAAAATGCCGGGGGGAGGG
>VXBH01004046.1:165739-177580 GCA_013400035.1 Rynchops niger
CAAAAAGATCAAGAAAAAGAAAAAGAAAAAGACAAAGAAAAAAGAAAAAAGAAAAAGAAAAAGACAAAGAAAAAAGAAAAAAGAAAAAGAAAAAGACAAAGAAAAAAGAAAAAAGAAAAAGAAAAAGACAAAGAAAAAAGAAAAAAGAAAAAGAAAAAGACAAAGAAAAAAGAAAAAAGAAAAAGAAAAAGAAAAAGAAAAAGAAAAAGAAAAAAGAAAGAAAAAAGAAAGGCCTGGTCCGATGGCCTGTATCTAATGATTACTGAAAATGCATTTCACTTTAAAAATTTTCAGGTGATTTAAATGAAAGCTAATGATATTTATGAACAGATAAGTAATGATACCTCTTAGTTCCCTTTCAGAAGCCACGAAGAGTTATTTCCAGAATTTAATGTCAGAGTTAAAAGGACAAATCTACTAATCCCCCTAGTAGAACTCCATTTGCTTAGGTGAAAGTCTAGACTGGCTTGTGGGGCTGGTATGATTTGAATTTTCACAATTTTGCATAGCTCATTAGTTAAAGAACTAGGTGAATGGGTGAAGAGAGTTTTAGACTTTCTTTACCCTGAGGGAAACTGAAGCCTTATTGCTATCATCTGAGACGTGTACCCTATCAGATGAACTATGTCTTATCCTAAATAGGAGCACTGCTAGTCTTTCCAGTTGTCTGGGATTTTATGTCGTCATATATGCAAAATTAATGTTTCTAGAAGAATCACAAGCTGTAAGAGCTCTTTTTTTTTTTTTTTTTTTTCCACCAGGAAAGAATGATGTAACCCCTTTCCCTTGATTATTTTCTTGTTTGTAATTCTTAGGAATGAAGAGCAGAACTATAAATCTCCACAGCCTACCTAACCTTTGAAGAGTCAGGCTCTCTGGAGAGAGCTTACTTGCTCTCTTCCTGGCTTCATATGCAGCTAGGTAAATTCTGAGGTGGACTATGGCCTTGTTCCAACAAGAGGAATGAAGAAGGCTCAAGTAAGTGCAGACTTTTGTTGGCGGGAGGCAGGATGCTCCTGAATCTCGGAAATGTGCTGGTCAGAAGTAAGCAATTTTGCAGCACCTAATCAACCCCACACTGAAGAGTGAAAGAAAACAGTTTTTTTCACTCATACAGAGATTAAGAATAAAAATGATACCTTCATTATTAGTATAACTTTACATTAAAAGGACGTAATCAATGGTAATGCAATCTTTTGGTACTGTACTGCTGTAGTACTTCAATCCTGTTCTAAGTGAACCTAACAAAAAAGCAGAAATGTTTAGGAAATCTGCCATCACTCAATCTGCTCCCCAGGACAGTAACATCTATTGAAAAGCATGTAAGTGACAAATGTAATGTAGTCTGGCTTCTGTCGTTTAGAATCAGGAACCCAGAATAATTTCAGCTATTTTAACAGCAGCCTTTTCTGTGAACGAGGTTTGATAATTAAATATTTAGAGCAGCTGGAGTCACACTGCTCAAAATAAAAAAAGAAAATAAAAAATCTTTAGAAATCTTTCATCAATTCATTGGCATAATAGTAAAAGTATTTTACTTATTGTGAAGCTTTGAATTTCTTCGAAGACCACAGATGTGGTCTTATCATCATTCCGCTTTGTTATTAGGCTATCAAAAAGATTAGCTACACTGTTGCCATGTCTTTATAGTCAAACTCAGTAGCTTAAGCTATTTACTGGTCTGTATTAAATTGACCATTATCATATTCAAAAACATCATTAATATTTGAGCCAAAACTAATCACTTTTATTGAAAAAAATCGAAAAGCAACATTTAAAAAGTGACTTCAAATCATATTAAGCAACTAAAATAGTAAAACTCTTCAAATTTTATTTCAAAAATACATTGAAGAGTTTTATCTCCTTTAAAAGTCACCCTATGGTGACTTTTTTATTGGCATCTGCTCACTTGGCAAGCATGTTAAGCACTCAACCAATGAATGAAATACTCCCCAGCTGTGAGTTTGCGTATATAAAACCTGCCAGTCCTTCTTCTCATAAACCTAGGATATTCACAGATAAGTGGGAAATGATGTGAAATGACCTTCTGGCACTTTCTTAAATTATATAGTCAGCATCTGAATGACAAAAACTTGGCCTTGAATTAGAAAAGCAAAGGAGAAGTAAATAGTTATACAACTAATGCTCACCTCTATTCTCCTAACATCTTAGACTGCAATCTGAAGCTATTTTATTGAGAGCAGGTAGCACAGTAATTCAAGTGTACTTAATGCTATAATAAGAACTATATTCACTATCTACCAGGTATCTTCAATATACAATGTATTGCTACTAGCCTATTCATATCTGAATTAAGTAGTTAATACTATCATTCTGTGTTTGAAATATGATGGAAAATAAACATCTTTGGCACAGGCTTGTCAAAACTTGCAAAATATTCTTCAAAGAAAGAAATTTTTACATCAATGGGAAAATAACTTCCTAGTTTGCATATGTAACCTAAATTCTTGCATTATAATTAATTTTATACAAAACTCTGAAAATATAAATATTTTAAGTAGCACTTTAAGGTACATTTATTATATATTCTGCAGAAGAAAATACTTAATATTTGCTAAAAAAAAAAAAAAAAAATAAAATAAAAAACATATTTCCAGCATATAATTAATCCTGCCCTTCATTTTCTTTTTCCAGGTGGCAACATAAATCCCTTATGCATTCACTGTGTAGACAGACTATAGGCCACTGCTTCCTGTTCCTGTAGAATATCTAACATAATGTAGTCCATCACCTGAAATTCTTTTTGACTATGTGATCTAACAACATTTAAACAAGCATGCATGTTAATTTCTAATACATGCTTAATAATAAGACAAAGATTTTGTTTGCCTCCAGTGTTAGATTTAAAAGATTTGAGGATGAGGAATCAGTAAGTAAAAGCTTGAATTTGAATCATTGAAGCTCAAGCCGGTAAATGGCTGCTAACTGAAACGTATCTGAAATTGCCAGGCTTACCATATACTCACAAGATAAAATCATGAAGCGAAGTGCAACGTGACTACTGGATGGATGTAGATTACACTAGCAGAAATGTTCTCTAATGCATTTAACCCACGGTAGCTGCCAGAACAAATACTGCAAAATGAGGCTGTGCTATTTCTTTTACATTAAAAACAATTTATCACCTTCCAAAAACTGCAGATAGATGTTTTAGATAGGATGAATCATGCCATGGGAACATGTGTCTCTATTTGTTGATTATAGCAAGCATCTGAATGGCTTAGACTAGATATCTAACTTCTCTAGTTAGGTACCTAACTAGATCAAGAGGAAATTTATCCTCCCAAGCAGTTAAATTACATGTGTACGCACCTATGTGCTTGATATGCAAACCTAAAATGTATTTGCACATAAATCAGCAATGTTTAAGGGCAGCTTTTCAAGACATGATACAATGAAAGATTTAAAGCATTCCCACTTTGATTGTACAGATTAAAACACAAATCATGTCATTGTATCTGACTCCAAAGGTCCAGGTCTTACACTTATGGATGAAGATTTTCTTTTCTATTAAGCTTTTTATGTCCATTTATTGTGCAGAAGATAGACTTCTACATTTTTTTTTATGTTTCTGGCTCACTATCTGTACATTCTTTTCTTGATAAAATGCACCCAACATAATAAGCCAGATACTACCCATATTGTATATAGGAAGTTATATAATCTTCTTATTTTAAGGAAGAAATTAACCATGCCATAAAAATGCATCGCACTTTTCAAACAAATAGTTTATTTTTTATATTTAATCAAAATAATAGTAGAAAATAAATTTACATTCAGTCATTCAATGCACATTCAGTGCCCATTAAGAATATACAATTTCCATTGTGGTGGGAGAGTGTATTATTCGTTTCTAGCACCATGTACACAACCTACATATTTTTCTGGCTCTAGGAAACATGACTCCATTCTTATCCCCCTTCAGTGCTCTTCATTAACTCTCAAAATTAACTTAAGAGTCAAATGGAAAGACGTGTAACTGCTACAGTTAAGTTCACTCAGAGAATTTTCAAATCAAAACAATATTCTGTCAATGAGTTAAATTAACATAAAGCAGCATTTACAACAACGTTCAAAATGTTTACTTTCCACACTGATAATAATACACCATAAAAAAAAAAGAAAAATAAAGAAAAAAACCCAAAGAATACTTTGCAGATTATGTGTCTGATTGCATATTACCTTAATTAGGCTTATTGTCCCTGGGATGAAAACCACTTCTGTGTCTGCCCAGTACTTTTTGCACAATGACATCTCAGTTCTGGCCAGAGTTTCTAAATTCTATCACAGATAATACTGTTGTTTATGTACTTTTGAATGAAGATTAGTTAGCTGACTGGAGAAAATTACAGAAAAGGACTTCCATACACTTTTTAACACTGAGCACTTGAAGCTCAGTTTTAAGAATTTACTAAACACCATTGTAATGTTTTCCAATGCTAGTACAAAATGCCTTGAAAATCTTGCATTAAGAGAATGGTGTCAAAAAGAGAAATAACAACAGGGCAACAAAGTTGAAAGAATGACAAGAAAAAAGGGCATGAACTTTCTGTTATGTATTAGTTTTACTCCTACAGCAAATACTTCTTCCTATTGTTCATAATAAATATTTGTATTTACATCCTCAATCCTACACAATGTTCACTCTATACTTCAGAAAACAGAAAATAAATCAGAAAACTGAAGTACCATACTTCTAATCTAACTAGTTGTCATGCTCAACTAAATTGAATTTCATTAAATTTCTGGATGAAGTGATTCATCTTTTTAAAATAGTTTTTGTTTTCATATGAAGTGTCCTGTGATACAGTTAGCTTTTCTGTCTTTATGCCACATTCTTGTAAATGCATATGCAAAAAGTAGATTTTGTCTTAAAAAATGCAGGTTTATGATTACATGGAAAAAATAAATATTTTTTTTAAATATACAAATAAATAATGGTCACTTTTCTTGGAAGTCACGTGTTTTTGAAATCATCCTATTTATGGGCAGGAAAGGGGGAACTGACTTTTCATAATATACATGGTACAAGCTGGATCATTGTCTCTTTCTCCTGAAATTAGTGTCTTGAGCCTTTATACAGTTGGGCACACAAGTATTTGGAGCAGTCTTGTCATTTCACTCCATTTTGCTGACAAGTAATCATTGTTTGGACAATGCAATCCCACTGACTTTGAAGTGGTTACTTGTATGAAAAGATGATAGGAAACAGAATACGATTCCTGCCTATGGTAGCTTTTTTGATATTTCAGATCATCCTCTATCATCTCATTCAGCAAAGTAATGATTAATGCAATAAGTGCTTAGTTTGTGGTTGAAAATATTAAAGCTAGACATTCAGACAGATGTTTACATCCATTTTAATTTAAGGTGGAGAGTTAAATCCTCCACATTTTAAAAACATCAGTCCGTACATGTTTGCCACATTTCAGAAATGAAAGTAAGATGTACACAACAGTGATGATGGATTCAAGTTATTAAAAACAAATGCTTTACTTTAATGCAGCTAAGTATTATCAGAAACACCATTTGATTTTTATTCCCTTTTGATGTGAGGTTGTCGTTTGGGACATTCCACTACTTATGATCTGTCCTTGCCTAACTTTTTTCTTTCCAAATGTAAACTGAGTTTGAAATCAAATCAAACAGTACTGAAATAACTCTAGTGTGACACGGCTTTTAAGCTGTCTAAAAATTCTAGATGCAGTGAGCTGTCTAATAGAAAACCCACGTTGACAACATTGGTTTGCTCAATGTGTGTCTTCACTAGCAGAATAAAAGTTGTACATGTATGTCCCTTCCAGTATTTGCAAAAATTTACTCTTTCGTGATGTAATAATTATAATTAAAAAATAATAATACCAAACACCTCCTGTTTGTCTCTGTTTCTTCTCTCTATTGCTTATTTACAATAATTCAGGGCTACCTCATAACACAGAAAAGACACTAGGAAAAGCTGAAAATGCTATAACTGCACGATAGAGAGGTGTCTGTGAATATAAGCCATTTATTCAGGAATGGAAGAGAATAGTGGATTTTAACTTCCCTGTTTAGAGTAAGCAAACTGGGTCTACCTTAATTGTCAAAATTCTAAGAAACCTTGTCCCAAAATGTCTTGCTTATCAATAAAATGCTTGTAATTTTTAAAGTATTACACCTTGCTGTAAATGTAAAGCAAATGTACAGTCTCCATGGAAACTAGATCTTTTCACAATTATATATATATTTTTAGCTTCTTTGTAGGAAAAAAAGAGCTCTGATTTAAATTTCATATTTTTTGATGGCCAGGGAGAATCAATACTTAATTTTCTGATAGCGTAGCTCATAAACCACACTTCTGTACCTTACTGTGTATATTCAATCTTTTTGCTGTAACAGAAAGACATTTGCTGAGGCAAGTTGATATAAAATTTATTTTACTGTTAAAAATGTTAATCTAAATAGAAAAACAGGTGAGACCATTATGCAGAGCAGGGCATAAAAAGTAATTCATATGCATCAGGAGAACAAAATAAAATCTTAAACATCCACATTTTAATTGTAACCAGTGCTGGATTTCAGTGTTGAACAATTAATGATCATTACACTATTTTGATATATCAGTAAGAGAGTGTCACAGAAGATGAGTCTTCCATGTTTACAATAGATTTTGCCTGTGGCATACTGTGTGCTTTTGTGAATCATTTATCTTCTAGCTTAAACCTGTCATGGTATGAAATATTGCAATTGTGATTCTGCATGACAGAATAATGAAACACTGAAAAAAAGTCCACACTGCAATGACTTTTCCACAGAATCTGGACTTGAGAACCTGAAAAGCTGCACATGAAATAGCTTTTCACTCCATCACAAAATCTCCAGGCCAATGAGTTCTCTTCTGCGCACTGGATATGCTAATCCATTTTGTGTGGTTTTTTGTATATTGACCTGGTTTTATCTTTTTTTTTTTTTTTTTTTTTAACTGTGCTCTATTATAAGATCTCATATACTATGTTGGATGCCAAAATAGTTCCTGAAGAGGTTCCATTCAGCAAATATTTGAATGCTGTATTTCACATTGAAAGTTTGGGGTCTAGGGAAGATTATGGAAGAAGAGTTTTTTTCTGTTTTCTTTAGGAAAATTATTTCAAATTATCTTACATCAGCAGCTTTACTGGAGTACCCCTTCATTTTACAAAAAGCTTGTTTCAACAATTTGTTGTTGTGAATAATCTCTGACAAATGTACATGTCATGAGGCACATTAGCAAGTGAATTCAAGATAAAATCTGGTGTCTTCATCCACAAAGACCAGCATTTTTTGGGGACCATCTTGTCATTAATTGATCCCTACACAATCCATATCAAGCACTGCAAGTGAAGACTCTTTTCTTAATGCAACATCTTGTATCAGGACCCAAAATAATAGAGTTACAGGTAATAATTTCCTAAAACTGATCATAAAGAACTCAGCATTAAAAATTTATGGCTATCGTTCTCTGCAACTGTACTTGAATATATTGTGATGAGATAGAGGTGAAAGCTATTAGACAACACACATTAATTGCACAAATCTTTAAAAATTCAGACTGAGACACATAATCATCCTGAGTCTAGAAAACTTGGGTTAAATCGCATGTCAAAATTACTTTGAATTTGTTAATGGTTGTTACTGGAATAATTCCAGTAACGATAGATTAGACAAAGAGCATGGGTCAGAAAAAAAAAAACATACCAATACCTTACCAAAAAAAAAAAAAAAAAACAACAAAAAAAAACAACAACAAAAAATATATATATATATATACACACCACTGTACAATTCAAATAAAGATTCATATTTTAAAATTAGGGCTTTGGGGTGCAAGGAATTCCCCTCCTTATTACTGTAGGAGTATCATGGGAAAAAAAACATCTACAATGGCAATACCTTCTTTGGCCTATTTGTTATATCATTTTTGAATGGATACTGCCAGTTGTGTTTTATACCTTTCTCTTTCAACACACAAACATTCGTGTTTTCTGTATTCATAAAAGTGAATTAAATATTTCCATGATACATTCTACAGGTACCTTGCTTAATTGTTAAAACATGCTGTTTAAGCACAAGAAAAGGAACAAAGGTCTATCCTGAGGCAGGACAGCCAAAGAGCTCTAGAGAAAGGACAGATACTCTGTCATAACCATATCTCCAATACATGACTGAATTCTTGTATGTCAGGGTTAATCATATCTAAAACTATGATCTTCCTGCTTCATATCAGCATTTTTTTTTTTTTTTTTTTGCATAAGTACCATGAAAGAGTAAACCAGAATTTCTTAATACTGTTCTTAACAAGTTTAGTGTGTAAAGAAAATGAGTATTTTCCAAATTATTCCAAATAACTATGCAGAACAGTGGGATTTTTTCCCATTTCCACATCTTGTTTGGGGAATTCTCTCTTTATTTCCAGAAATCACAAAATTTCACTTCCATTCAGATTGTCAAAGTTATGAACTACAGAGCATTAACATTTTAAATCCTTTATTGTGGTGATTTTCACTCTTTACATGTTGACATCCGTGTCATAAACTAAGATGTATCAGATTTGATGGAAATGGGAGGACATCCTCTTTCCAGTTTATCTAAAACAAATCAGCTAGGTCAA
This sequence comes from Rynchops niger, assembly GCA_013400035.1. Classification (NCBI taxonomy): domain Eukaryota; kingdom Metazoa; phylum Chordata; class Aves; order Charadriiformes; family Laridae; genus Rynchops; species Rynchops niger. The sequence continues at coordinate 174,387 of VXBH01004046.1, forward strand.
AGGCATATGTTTGTAACAGCTAGAAATAAATCAAGAACTGTGCAAATGTTTTTAATTTTTTCTAAATGTTCTAGAGGACTAAGTAGAGATTCACATGGCTAAGGAGACAATACTTTTAAAAACTTGTTTATTTTGTAGTAGTCTCTGTACCTCTATGCTATACATTAGAACAAATTAATTAGATACTAAGGGAGTTCAGTCATCATGAGTATGGCAGATGGATACACAGCAGTTCAAGTGTTGTCTTTAATTTGGATAAAATGTTTGCAGAATCCACATGAAGGAAGTTTAATAATTACTCGTCCCCATCCCTAGGCACCTGTTATTTGATGAACTGAAATGTGAGCAGTGGGTCATAATAAAGTCCTACATATCTAAGCATAAATCTGAAGCACAGATTTTTTAAACAATAAATGATATTCAGTACATGGCATACTGCTTCCTATCTCACAAAGTGAACAACAAACTATCAGCTGTCATCATAGGCATTGTTTAATAATTAAGTGGGATAAAATAATTCATAAATCTCGTGAGATAAAATAGTGCTGTAAAAGCTGTCTTTGTGTGGGACGGAAGACATCTTTAAAAGATTCATCTAGTGATCAGAAAAAATGGTAGGATGGGAGTGACGTTTTGGTAGAAGATCTAGGAATCTATGAAAAACAGTCGTATGCTGCTCTAAATTAATTCCTCAGGAAAGTCTATGCCCTTGCCTCATGATGCAGAGAAGCCAAGGATTATGAGAGCAATATTACCATACATTTAAGACAAACGGTGTTTTTCCTGCTTATGTGGATTTACTGGAGCTATGCTACACTTTCTAGAGCCTTGGCACATGATCTTGGGTGAAAAGAAATTTTAATTGGTACCACTAATGTATTTGGCTAGCATCACAGCAATATTCTAAGTTACACACTGGTTGTCACAGTGAGACAAAAATAAATGAACAACAGTAATTTCAAAAGATACTGTCAAATATAAGGATTTTGAGAAAACAGGGCATGATAAAACTGATAAAAAGTATAAACAGAAATATCGGTTTAAAACAGTTTTTTTCACATCAATATAAAATTAATATAAAAGCAATTGTAAAAATCACCCAGAATTGTTGAAAGTATCCAAGCAACAAAAAGATACAAATGAGACCAGATCTACTTACCAAATTCCTTAGGAACAGTGATAGAGTAAACACAGTTGTGACCAACACTATAATTCTTGGGGTAGTTTGGTGATAATACAGTGCCTTCAGAGCCTGTTGACCGGCTTCCACAGGGTGCTAGAAAGTGAAGATAATGAGTTTTGAATAATATGGTATCNTTGTATGGTAGTGTATGCTATTACAATAAATTTTATTACACTTCTATACTGGATTTAAATCTGTGTATCCTGTAAAGTACTGAGTACCTGCAAATTTCTCATATCTTAAAAGAGAATTGATGGCACTCTACAGTTTTCCAGATCAATTATTGTTTTTCTTTACCATTTAGCAACCATCTTAATAAAATAATGATGTACTTTATACACTGTATGCTATTATGCACAGCCTACAAAACTATTATTCATTCGTATGATGTTTTATACTCTAATAAAGGCATAGATTATGCAGTCCTTCTGCACACTAGTAAATTCTTACTCATGCCAATAGATCCATAATTCAAAATAATGCACAGAACTACTCAAATAAGGAAGTTGGGATTCCCTGACTGAACATGATGTACCACTTCTTTATATCTCAATTATTTATAACATTACATATATAAAGTTGTGAGTAAACGCTTTTCTTTATCACATAAACATCGTGTTTATTCTACTATTAATAGCTATAATACTTGACAAATGGCAGGTAAATAACAATGTTATTTACTACAACAATGTATTTTTCTATGGTTAAAAATAGAATTTCGAATTTGGCTTTATTTCAAACTGTCAAGCAAGAAAGAGTGCTTTTTATTCTTTTTCTTCAAGGTACATTTATGTGAAACAGTCGTGTTACTGCTTTCCTATGTCTATTACTTGCTTCTCATACACACTTTGTAATTTATTAGTTTAATCTCTCATTGAGATTATGGCATCTGTTTAGAATATTTATTCTAACCATTTTGAACTATAAAACAGTTTTTGATGAGTTTAATGTTAACATATCACAGAATCACAGAATCAGCGAATGGTAGGGTTGGAAGGGACCTCTGGAGATCATCTAGTCCAACCTTTTTCCTCTGTTAAGGTGTGACTTCCTAAAATAAGCACTACTCAATGTTTCATTTGCTAAATACAATTTTTTTTTTTTTTTTTTTTGGTGGTATGCTCTCAAAACATTAGTATCTTCTGAATTATATTAAATAAGAAAAAGATGGTTTTCTTACTATAATTTCAGAAGTTTTTATCTCCTTATTTATCATACTAAATACAAGCTATGTATTACTGTATCTACAAATCATGTGTTTTAAGACTTCTTTTAGTTCACACAAAATGCACAGTAGAGCATACCATGAAAAGAATGCACCTTTTAATGCTAGCGACCTAAGGTCCTGTTGCTTTCAGGATGTATTTCTGTAATTTGCATTAACACGGGTTCCTTTCAGTATGGTGCAGGTGCAGAGTTTGACAAACTGCGTACCTGAAACAGGAGCAGATGGTACCTATTGCTCCAGTCTGCATATACGATTTGTAAATGATTTAATGGGCCAGCATGAAAGTCATGGTATTTGAAATAGGTCAACAGAAGGATCTTGACTTTTGCTTGTGCATGTGTGTGTGCATGTGGTAGATGTGGCACATGTATTAGAGATTAGCAAATCAGCCAGGACATTGAACAGGCCAGGTCTTGGAAATGCTCAGTACAGCTTGACTGACAGGCACCCACTCTGAGATATGGAGTAAGCACTAAGACTACAATGCATATAGGGAATATTGTTCTCTATGACTAAAAGAATAATCTCAGTGTCTTCCCTCAATCCACCATCACGTGAAATATCAGAAATTCATGCTTTTGTTTGAAAACATATTTAGATAATAGAATTACTGGTACTTTTTGCCAAGAGGTAATAGTGTCTTGGCTGAGCCTGACATCCAGGGACTTATTTGCCCTGAGTTATTTGAAAAACACAAAGAAATTCTTCACTAGCTGAATGTGTTTTTTTGTTTTGTTTTGTTTTGTTTTGTTTTGTTTTGTTTTTTGTTTTTTTTTTTTTTTT
>VXBH01004046.1:177619-191664 GCA_013400035.1 Rynchops niger
TTTTCATTAAAACAGATCTGCTTACCAGCTTGTAAGTACTCAAGATTTTCTGTTCCAGCTTTGGATGAAACAGAATACAACATGGAAGAATATAAGCAACAAAAGCACTACAACTAGAGAAATAAGATTGCCAAAAAAGCTTGTTACTTCTCCCTTCTCTCTTCTTTATTGTTTGCAAGTCGAATAAATGAGTTATTGCAACAAAGACCAACAATACTGTCGCACTCCAGCACTCATATCATTATTATACTTTCCTAATCAGCAGAAGTAAAATAGTGTGCAAATTCAGGCTAAAATTATGATTCCACTGAAGTCAATGCCACTGACACAAATAGGGACAAAATTTTACCTTTAATTTTTAATAAAACTTGAAGTAATAGTACGCAATAGCAATACTTAAATCAATATCTATATATTTAGTACTCAGAATACACTAGAACATTACTTATGAAGTCCAGATTTTTTATACTCCTTTTATATTCCTACAAGTTCTGCATTTAAGCAAGGTATTTGTGACTTTACAAAACTAGTAGTATGCTTAAAAGAGAACAAAACAAAACAAAACAAAAAAACAAAAGTTTCTTTTAAATAAACATATTTTTTCCGTAATTTAATTTAACTTAATATGCATAATTTTTCAAACAAACAAAAATAAAATTTACTGCAAGTTTTATGAGGTTTTATTCACTCTAGTGCAATGTCTTACACTACAAATTATTGATATTAATAGTTCTGTATCTAAAATCAACAATGACTTTTGAGTTAATGTCCTGTGGCTATGAAATTTTTTTAATGTAGGGAAACAGAGAAACCAATTATGTTTGTGTCATACACAGGATTTTTAGAAAGCTAGTAGACTTTCAAAGTGTTCTTGATTCTCTGACGTGAAGTTATTATTAACGACATATATGTCTAGCCAAAATATTTCACAATATTTGAAAGGTAGTATTATCCCAACTGGTATAAAAATAATCAAACAAAATAATTTCACAGACTAATGCACATAGGTTTCTAATAGTGATTAAATCCAGCAATTTTTGCAAATTAGTAGTAGAAAATACCACTTAGCACCTTCGAAAGACTGAGTGGTCTCATTAATACTGAAGTCTGATTAAAACAAGTTCAACATCTCTAAAAGGTAAAGACAATGCCATTTTCTTTCTATAATTGATATTAATTAAAATGCTTATATGACCCATTGTCTGAAACATCTAAATGTTTTTTCAACTCTTCAAATTCCACAAAAGCAGCATACATCCGCATTGATTATATGGGGCGTCTGGTTGCGTAAGAGGACAGGAGGCACAGTACAAGGCTGGAAGCAGGATTTCCAGTAGGGCTCCTTTAGGTGCAAAGTCTTTCAACTGAGTTGCCTGCAGCCAGTGCTACAACATGGTCAGTACACACTGGACGTAAGAGATGAACTCTGTCTCTCTGACATCTGTAAAGTTTAATTTGCAGCAACAACAAAATACTTGCATTGAATATTTCATAGCAATTTCTTTCACTTGGTGTCCTCATTCTGGACTTTTTCACTGTGCCCTTTCTGAGTTTACCTTTTCCCTTATGGTCCCTCTCATTGTTTTCCAACTGCTGCTATAATGACTCTTTATCCTCACAAGAATTCACATTCCTGGGTCTCAAAAACAAATGGTATAAAGGAAAGGTGAATCAAGATGTAAGCATACAGTTGACCTTTGCAATCTGAGACAATGTTTAATCATTATATGATAAACCATTTAGTTCTTATAGCAGCAAGACTGTCTTCAAAGACCTTTCTGAATGTATCAGGAAGGAAGAGGTTTATTTGGTATTTTAGTAAATCCATAGAGCTCACTGACTATATTTCTTTCCTTATCTTTTGGGAAATGCTTACTGCAAAATGCTAGAAGTTTCCGGAAAAGGAGATTCTACCCTGACCATCACTAAACCTTACTATTCAGAAATCAAAGATGGATCTGGGGTCATGAAACCATAGCCACAGTGAATTTAAAAAACACTAATTTGATACAAAAATAAAACATGTTTTTGCCTCTGGAAAATATCTAGTGTCGAGTTGTTTGGTTAGATATAATAATTCCACTACCACAGTGCTACCCATTGACTTTCACTTATGCTTAATTCAGCTCTTTAGGTCTCATTGCCTTTGCAGTGACACTTTTACAGTGTCGTGATGTATTTAATTTACCAATAACTGCAAAGTTAATAACTGAAAGGTTGTGAAAATCATCTGGTCTAATTATTATGGTGTGCATTGAAAGATCTACCTACAGTAAAAATTCTAACAGACCCCTCAGACCTAGACATGTAAACTGTATTTAGCACAAAAAAAAGAGCAACAAATGCTAAGCATCATTTCCCTAGGAATCAAAAAAAAAAAAAAANAATAAAACAAATCAACCAACAAAAAAAAGTTCAAAAGGCAAGTGGTATTGCCTAATGTAATTCTACAGTAGTATTCCAGTATTTTTAAAGAATGTTTGCTTAGACTCTGAAATATCGTATCACGTTCCGTATTTATTTCAGCTTTAGTTTATTCTCTGACATATAAAAACACTTCTCAGTATGCTTTCCTTGCCCTGCTTTCCAGGATCAGCAATGGATCACTAATAGGAGAGAAAGGCACTTGACTGTGGTAAGAATGTGTTAAGAATCAGCGTATTGATGCATTGCTGACTGTTTCCTTGAAACATTTTTAAGTATTAATGGCAAAAAGCTCCTTTTCTGTGTGTGCTGAATATTCTGTAATGGTATCCTGTCTTGTTAAATAGCACTCCCTGCAGCCCTTGAAAAATCCTATCACAACAACAACCACTCTTCATCTTAAATTGATAAGCTTTTTTATCTGGGAGATTACCCATATTGATCGTTAGTAGACATGCACTTTTGTCAAAGAACTAAATTCTACCTTTTTATGGAAGCACATTAGTAAATAGAGAATACAATATAAAATGCATTACCATCAGCAGTGACACCTTTTCTCACATTTCAGCATATTGTTGTAAATATGCTGAACACAACAGCAGTTGTAAAAGAAATGTAGATGATCATCCCAGCGCGGCAAAATCACACAGCAGAACCACAGATCCCTGTAATCTACCCCAAACTACTTCTATAAAATAAAATTTTCTGTAGCTCCAGCAAAGCATTACAGGGTTAAAAGCCCCTGCCATGTGCTTATTGCTCATATGCTTTCCATGATGGCTTTTCAGTTTAACTAAAAGAAAAAACCCACAAGAAAAAACTTCAGTAAAATAACTATGAGGAATGGACTAAATAGTATAAGAATCAATTTCAGATCTCATCTTTTGAAGAAATTAGTACTTTTGCTACCAAGTAGTTTTTCTGCAGCCTGAAGCTTTTAATTCCTACTACTGCTTTCAGTTTACCTGCTTTCTAGCTCCTTCAGCTGAGATCTAACAGAATTTAATTGTAATTGCAAATTTAAGTGACATATTGCACCATTCATTTTTAAGCAGCGTTCCTCAGTGGAATCGATGGGGAATACTGCTTAAAAATGAATGCCACAATATGGCTTTATGTCATGCAGATAAATTTGATTACACAGCTACAAATACAATAAAAAATGAAGAATAACAGTGTATAAACTCTGCAGAAGGAGGAAAAATATGCCTTGAAGATCTGCTGATGGGATACTGACTTTTTATCTAATGGACTACTGTTTCAAAACCCAGACTCGGATAGAATAATCATTACAGATACTTACTATTTATTGAGTTTAAATGAGTAGGTTAAAAAAAAAAAAAAAAAATTATCTGGGGACATGGTGTACGTTTTTAGAATTTAATATATTAAATCATTGATTGTTGTTTTTCCTATAATACAATGTCATTCTACTTATTCCTTTTTAATCCAAATGACAGTTTTTCAGTTGTAATGACTTCTTACAGTGGTTAAGTCAAGACTAATATGCAAGAAACAGTTAACAAGAAAATAAATATAGTGACTGATATATCATCACCAGGAAATCAAACAATAATAATAATAAAAAAAAATAATGCAAAGGAAATCTTAACAGTTAAAAATATTAGACAAATTTCTTATGAACTTCCAAATTACAGATACTTTCATTGTGGACATCAGTTTGCAAATGTGAATGTGATGAAGCATAAAAAATTGTTTTGACAATGCAGTGAATATGGAAAGACAATCTGATACAGAAATATATATTTTAGTTGGTGTTTGGAAATCCAGAAATCCAATAGAAATGAAAAGACACCAACAAATAGAGAGAGAGAGCACCATCATATGGTAAGAAAGCAGTACTAAAGAAAGCAATAACATAAAGAATATGGAAGCTTTCCATGCTGTTGTCTCTTCAGTCTTCATGACACAGTTTAATTATGGCAATCAAAATTGATTTAAAAAATGAAAGAGAAGCCCAGGACAATATATCTTAATAGTGTTTGAAAACAGTTAGTTAAAACCGAGACCAGCGGGAGCTGGGGAAATCCCCTCAGCAATTCAGAAACTTATCAAAGCAGGACCTGAATCATTAACAGCAACAGAGAAATGATGAAATTATATAAAAAAGAAACAAACAAAAAACAAAACATAGAAATTATGAGTAGCAACTTAAAAAAAATGCAAATGTAGACATGCAAAATACAAAGGAATTGGCTAGATATTGCAGAAAAAAGAGAATGAATATCGGATGTGAGTTTCAATACATTACTGTAGACAAAGACACCTCTAAACCAGGCTTTCATGTATTAGACATAGACGGCAACATTTCTGCTCCATTCAAGAGTGGTGAAGGAAAAAAAGAAGCTGTTATTTTGATCGAGCAGGAAATCCTGAAATAATTTGTTTTGTTTAGTCTCCAAAAGTGAAGAGTAACATCATGGGCTGACTGGTCAATATCTGAAGTCGTGATAGATTGAGACAAAGTTAGAGAAATGTCTTTTTCTCTTTATCCATAAATAATAGGACATTAAATAACTGCCAACAATTTTAGTACAATCAATTAAATTTAGATATTTTCATAACTACTTTGGGGAAGTTATTGATTTTTCTGGTGTTTCCTGGAAGAACAAGGCATATAAATATCTGTCATAATGGCTTAATTATATCCAAGCAGACAAAAGACCTTCACCTTTTTATAATTGGTTATGTATTTATATCACTCCGTATTAATGGGTTGTAACATGAGAAAGGGGTACATTCAATTTTCTTGGTCCTGGTAATACTAAAACCACAGACTGAACTGTTATAGTGTGATGGGACCTTTTATTTTTTTCTAGAAGAGGAAGGATAGTATTTCATGTTACAAGGTAAAAATTATAAAGGAAAACACGTTATGAAAAAAGAAGCGCAAAAAGGGACAACTCCCAAAAGGTAATTCTTCCAAAATTAAAAAAAAAAAANTATCTAACATGCAATTAATCACACAAATTATTTCTATGTAGATTCATTTAACATAAATATCAGATTTTACTTCTAAAACCAACAAACCCAACATCAAATCCAAATAACTTTATGTCTTCAGTTTCATTCCTTGAAACCCATAAAACAGGACTAAATGTCTTTCTGAAGCAGATTTTATACAGTTGAATATGAGACACGCTTTTACATTCAGGGAAAAAAATACGAAGAAGAATTGTTTTAGCATAACTTTAAAAATTATGTTTGCACTCAGTTTAATTATCAAAGGTTATTAGCTTTCAATTATATTATTTTTTTCTTTATGAACTGCGGTGCACACAATTTTAAAAAGTTCTGTATAGTTTTCTTAGGTACTGAAATCACGTGTTGCTTAAAATTAGTTTATAAATTTATTCATTTTAGCTAAGTGTATAGAAAGTCTGAAATTAATTTAGTGTATAGGAAGTCTGAAATTAATTTTCTGATATGAACTAAGATGNATAAACCTGAATGATAAAAATGTTTAAGTGTTCAGAAAGATGTATAAGCAAGAAAATACGCCTTATAAGGAGAGAACCAAGGAACTCGAAATCTCTGCAGTGTAGCAGAGAAAGATAATTTCACACATTTTAAGGAACATAAGGAGGATAGTACCTGTTTCTTTTCAATAAACAGAAGCAAAAGAAAATTTAGCAGCAGCTGAAGCTAACTTTCAACGTACACTTTTGTTCTAATTTTATAAATAAAGTATAAACTTTAAAGTAAATATCTAACATGCAATTATTATAGTAATATAATATTATATATTAATTANGTCTTTCTGAAGCAGATTTTATACAGTTGAATATGAGACACGCTTTTACATTCAGGGAAAAAAATACGAAGAAGAATTGTTTTAGCATAACTTTAAAAATTATGTTTGCACTCAGTTTAATTATCAAAGGTTATTAGCTTTCAATTATATTATTTTTTTCTTTATGAACTGCGGTGCACACAATTTTAAAAAGTTCTGTATAGTTTTCTTAGGTACTGAAATCACGTGTTGCTTAAAATTAGTTTATAAATTTATTCATTTTAGCTAAGTGTATAGAAAGTCTGAAATTAATTTAGTGTATAGGAAGTCTGAAATTAATTTTCTGATATGAACTAAGATGTGGCTTCCACAGCTGAAAAACAAGAACTAAATAAAAATTTAAAAATGCTTTTCAAGTCAACTGTCTGCAGCAAAGCTTTGACATGATATTTATGGAACTTATGGAAGAAAACAAACAAACACTTTAAAACAATTTATCTACCAACATGATAAATGAATAAAAAATAACAGAAAAGAAAATTGGCAGTAATAAAGTCCTCTGGGGGAGAACAGTTCAGAGTCTTTCAAGTCTATTTAGATAGCAAGAGGAAAAGAGCATTACGTGACAGATGTGTAGAAGTAAAAATAAGTCAGAGATTTACAGAATTTAACACATTTTTAGCTACAACAGAACTGAGACATTGACTCATGAGAAAGTACGACTGAAAGAATGGTAAGGATTTACAGACCTCTTCAGAGATATAATCACCCCTTCCAATCAGAGCCTCGTTCTTCTTTTTTTAGAGGCCATGTAGCTTCTATATTATTTGTTTATTCACCTGTGCACTCTTTATATCTAAATTATATTTCCTTATTTATTTGGTTTAAGAAAGAATCATTCCTATTATGTGATGAAGAGCATGATGACTGCTTCTAAGTAATTTGATAGACAATGCAGTTGAGGTCTCACTGAGAATATTTTTTGTTCCATAACCTTAGTTGACAAGGACATACTTAAACCATCTTTTCATTACGTAGAAGGAGAAACCTATAAAATGTGAAGATGAAAGTAAAAATTATGAGCTTTCTTAGAACTCGCTAACATTATGAGTTCACTTAGAACTGCACAAAACCAAGAATCTACTTATTACTAGAAATCTGGTAAGTGGTACCATCTCCTGAATCTTGTTTGGATAACAAGATTAGTTTAGGGGTGAGGAGGCTGTAATTAGTGTATTACCTATCCAAAAAGCCTTGACGTTGTTGTATGCTGCCCATCTGCATGTGTCTAGAATGTCCCTTTACCCAAATGAGTTTTCTCACAGTAGGAGGGAATCATAGCTGCTACAAAGAATAAGCTTTTTCTTGAATTATACAAGAATATTATTACAATACATAAGGAAACTCTGTAATTCCTCAGGTTTCCAAGTGATTGATGATCACTTGGTTTCCAAATGATGTCTAATGTTTTGAGCGTGTGCACACATTGTTAGTTTGAAAGGAAACTACAGTAACAATTAATGAATATAATTTTAAATTTGAGATGTTACAGCTAATGATAAATTAACCAAAGTCACTGTAATCTGCTCAATCTCAGGTTTCTTTACCATCATTATTGTTTATGTTTGCAGCACAGATTTTTAAATTAATTTTAAGAAGACAGAAGTCCCCACTTTTCAGACTCTCTTCTTTAAATGATTCCCCCTTTCAATTTTCAACTGGACTTGTAGGTAGTTAAATTTACCAGTGGATTCATACCTAGAAAGTAAATATCGATTTGCTATACCAAACTGTTCTTAAGAGAAAAAAGTCAAACTAGTAAGTTTCCTAGAGAATAAAATGTCAATGTATACCCAAAACAATGTTAACTCTAACAAACACAGTTCTGTGGTTAAAAAGGAAAAATATATTAAAATACAAACAGTCAGAACAGCCATCTCAGCTCAACTACTTAAATACCTGATTTAATTTGAGGTTTACATAGGGTCATTCTCAAAACAGTAGTAAATTAAATATGACAATTCAATAATACAACTGAGAGAAAAAGAAATATACTGAAACACAAACAAGCCAAACAAAGAACAGGAGTAAAGCACTGCTACTTTTAGACATGTCTGTGTAAAGAAAAAATCTTAAAAAGAAATATATTTCCACGGAGGCTGATTCATCTTATCCTGTAGTATTTGGGATAGATGTGTGTATGTGCCTGTCTCTCTCAAATTACAAGAGAAATGTCTTTTAAGGTTATTGTAGATGAGGCCACAGGTTCATGTTTCTTAATTCTAGGTTTCTAATACACAACTTGCTAGTCATCTATGCACTCTCTATGACCAGTAGAGGGAAAAACACATACTATTAATCCCACTCTGGAGAACTCTAGATTTCAGCTACTAACCAATATGTTGAAGAAGATGAAGAGGTATCAGATTAGTATCAGTAAGGGAGAAAAAAAGAAACAACAAACAAACAAAACCCAACCAACCAACCAAATAAATCCATAAGTACAATCACATTCACATTAGAAGCAAACAAAAATAATTAATTCATCCCAGAAAGTAAGGAACCAGTACCCAACTTCTGAAACACAGGAAAGAAGATCAGGCTAAGAAACAACTGTTAATAGTAAAACAAACAGTAGTCAAAATAACTGGTCTATAGAATAAACAGTTATGAGCACGAGTACCAATTAAAATATGAAATAAAATAATAATACAAGATTGCCCTTTAAAACAAGGAAACAGACAAAAAATAATATTACCCACAAAACTCACTAATATAATCGAGACTGCTTTTGCTACTCCTGGTGGAAGTGGTTCTATGTACAAAAGAAATACCATTTCTGTAAAAGCCAGTTACATTACTCTGACATGACCAATAATGTCTCTGCTTGTTATTGAATAACAGTGTAGCATGTTAGCATGTATTAAGACATTTCAACCCCTGGTTACAGTTTTACATAATGTAAGACTAAGAATGGCCATTTTTATTGTGGTGGCCTGACATTGGGTAGACGCAAGGTGACCATCAAATCACTCTATCACTCCCCCTCCTCAGCTGGACAGGGGAAAAAAAATATATATTCATGGGTTGAGGTGGGTTGAGAAGGACAGGAAGAGATCACTCACCAATTACCACCACAGGCAAAACAGACTCAATTTGGGAAAATTTATAAGTAACTTAGAAGTATCTAGAGGGCAGGTGTCAAAAGGACAGGGCCAGACTCTTTTCAGTGCTGCCCAGTGACAGGACAAGAGGCAATGGGCACAAACGGGAACACAGGAAGTTCCATCTCAACATGAGGAAAAATGTCTTGACTTTGAGCATGATGAAGCACTGGAACAGGCTGCTCAGTGAGGTTGTGGAGTCTCCTTCTCTGGAGAGATTCAAAACCTGCCTGCATGCATTCTTCAGTGTTTGCTTACATTTAAAGGAAGATTACAACAATTATATTTCTAATTTCCTATGCATATCCATTGCAAGTCAAGTTTTGGGCACGCATGAAGAAAGCAAATGTCTAGAAGAGCAGATAGACTAGGAAGGAGAGGAAGAAATACACAAAAAAGATGGAGGCCATGGTTTAAAATTACACAATCCTGACAGTTTCTGTTCCAAGTTTATACAGAGATGACAACAAAACTTGGAAAGACCCCAGATTCACAGTTTTCATCAGACTCCAAAGATCACCTTTCTTTCAGAGCTGATTTTGTCAACAGCAGTAATGTGGTCTTGTAAGTGTGAACACACATTCAGATGAACATCCTGTCTATGTCTGCTATGTCCATAAATATCTTCAATAAAATTTTGAGTCCATCTTCAAATATTTTTAGGGATACCTAAAATCTTCTTTTACGTAACCTTTCTTTTGATTTCCTTAACCTTCCTTTTGATTCCTTGTATTTTAAATATAAAATTAATTCAATATGTTACATGCAATGAACTGTACTGGTTAGAAATGCTTTAAAAACTTAGAAAGAAACTATTTCCTTTTGAGACCTGTTAAATCTAATACTTGGTATTTTTGATTGGTTTAAGAAAAACAGTTGTTAAAAGTAATATGATTTCTGTCATGAGTAGTGACTGTAGATTTGTTGATAACTGCAACATCATTCTAACTTCAGTTGAGTTGCTAGATTGCAATACAGGGGAATATACATGTTACCCACACAAAGCAGAAGTCAGAAAATCACTATCCTGTTTAAAGTACACTGAAACAACGTAACAGTTTTTTCATTTAAAAGTGTTTATTTAAAAGCCTTCGCTTCTGACCATTCCCAAGACTTGTCTATGGAAGTTAAACTCTCCACAATTAAATATTTAATTACAGGTATCTTTGATAATTCTGTTAAAACCCCATATTGAACTGATACACAGAAAAACAAGCATCCACTCTCTGAAGAAAAGGAATCATTGCAGCTATTTTTTGATAAGATTTTTAATAGTCTTTGAATTACGTTATTCGAGGGAGGTCTTAATCTTTAGGGATGCTATAAGACAAAAACAAAGCAAGGTTGCTTTGTTGTGTCTGGAAGACCTTCACAGGTTGTTGACTTGTATCACTGGGATTCTGTAGTGATCAGCAACCCAGAGAATCTTTTTTGCTGCATTTCAAATCACCGAGTTGAAGAAGGTATAAGGTACAGTTTTATTTCTCAGTATCAGAAAGATAGATTTAAGGCACTTTGATTCAGCTGTTTAAAAGTATTTTTAATTGCATTTCTCAGCAATCAAAGACTGTTTTGTTTCCTTGTAATAAAGTTTACATTTGAAAATTTCAGTTTTATTTTTCTCAAACCCTGAGCTCCAAGAAACAGATTCTTCTCTATCTGAAGACAAGAGGCAAACACCACTTTCCTGTTATATTTATTTGTTCTAGTGTTAATACTGGCTCATCTGAATGTATCTTATGGGCTAGGATGCTCTAAGAAGGAAAAAAAAAAAATCTTTAAATATAATCCTGCTAGAATTTTACTAATCTGCAAGGGATTAGGCATAATGATTTCAAGGTAATTTCCTAACTACTAAAAGCTAATTTTGTATCATCACATGCCTGTGCATAGGGTTATTTCTTCTATAAGCAGTTATCCTGCACTTAACAAAAGTGAAATTGATGTGCATTTTACTAGTCACACAGTATTGAGGATTAACCTTTGTGCATTTCACCATAGATTTGATGATGCAGTATAATTTTGGGATATCTGTGAGCTTTGTCATCTCAATTTTATGTGAAGTTGTATTGGATGACACAGTTCCCAACACAAATATGTATGCAATCTTTGTGGTAACCTTCCTTTACTGTAGTTTCTTTTTTTTTTTTTGTAAATAACAGAAAACCCACCATCACACCAACAATTTTCAATTGTATTGTATTACATGTCCTTTAAAAATTAATCTTTTTCCATGGAAATCTGTCAAAGGTTTTAAAAAATTCAATTATATGGTATCAACTGTTGTTAAGTTCATTCATATGCTTGTTGAGCTCTCAGATTTCCTGTGAAGGTCCACATTCCTCTTCAAAAGTTATATTGGTTTTTCTTCAACATGTTTAACCATGCATCTCCTAGTTCTGTCCTTTTTTATAACCTCTACCAATTTTCTAAGTGTGGAAATTGGTTAATTGCTCATCATGGAAGATTTTTTACATGTTCATCACCTTCCACTACTTTGATAGAAAGGCTAATGTAACCTTAAGGTCAATATTTGTACGCAAACACTTCATATGTAGGCTGTTTCAGAACTCCACAGAAACGACTGTCGCATCCTAGCAACTTGCTATGGTTCTGTTTATTGATGTTCTCTAACATCTATTCTATACCTGCTTCCATTTTGGCACAGTTCCGTAGAGGCAAGGGAATGGTTCTAATGCGTGACTTCTCTGGTTATCTCAGTAACATAACATAGCAAAGCATAGCAAAGCATAACACAACATAAATTAACATAACATAAAATATAATTTACTTAGCTTTCTTGCAATGGCATTGTCCTTGAATTCATTTTTGGCCTTGAACTTCTGTTGACACTTTAATAAGTTTCCTACTTTTCTCATCTTTGAAAAAGTGTATTAGTGGTTAGATTAGGTTCACATGCTCTAAAGTTGTTTCTCAAAACTCTGTTGGCCACACTTTCCACTACCCCTCTTTGAACATCATTTCCTGTTCCTGGAATAGATATTTTAATTTCTATTAGATTCCTGATTCCGTCGTTTACCACCTCTTTTAGTGATCCTTTTATATTTTAATTCTCATTGATGAGACTCCAAAATGGTATTTCTACACAATTACCAGGTCACCAGCAAATACTTACCTTTTGCTGTTTTCTTCAAATTCATTTCAATGAACTTCCTCAGTTTGATATAGCTCCCAATACAAAGTCAAAATTACTTTTACTTTTTTCTCTTCCCTTTCTCCCAGGGTGTCCAATTTGGGTGCATTGTTGACACTTTGGATACATTCAGAGCACATTATTGTCAGATTTACTCTCATTGCGAAAATAGGCTCTGCTTTAGGCCAGCTGTTTCTCTATTCCTTTGATACTTTTATCTTAATGTTGAAAGAAAAAGATGTTAACTGAATCACTAATATTTGAACTGGGTATAATTAAAATATCACTGTAACATTCTCTGACCTTCAATTACTAATATGTGCTCTCAACTGTAACTCTAATTATAGCTTAATGTCTGAATATGTCTTTTGTTAAAAATTCACCTGTGAACTAAAACAGTCTATTTCCTGGCATGGCTACATAAGTAAAGCTTTAAACTATCAACTTAGTCAGTAACTAAGTATCAAAACCAACACAAAAATATAAAATGAAGTGCAGTACAACAGATAAGGAAATGTAACCTTTTAAATGCATAACAACAAAACAACTTCTGTGGTCACTGGAGTACATAAATGTGTGTTAGAGTTGTAATTCATTACATTTACTTCTGTTAGCACTCAGCTAAACTTCAGGATATAAAAAAAGAAATATATAGTAGAAAGGTTCTAGTGAATACCTAAAAACTAGAAGTAAAGGTTTGTTGAGGAAGATACTGTTCCTTCAAGAAAGCGTGAGATCAGCAAAAAGCTGTTATGCATGCTGATTCTGAGTGAAACATCAAAAAACATGAGATTCTAAAAGAGACGGCTATCCTCTTTAAACCGGATGAAGATCTTGCTTACCATTCCTATGGTAGATTGAGTAACTTCTACATGTGGCCCAGTCAAGAAGAAAAAGAAAACTGAATTCCATTTTAAAACAATGCAGTCTCTTAATTGCAGGTTTTTCTATTCCACACAACCCTCCCCTAGTTCCCACTGTGACAGTCAATGTGAAGATGACAAAACTTGTGCAAAGAATGAAACATGAGTCTTATACATGTAACCACTAACATATCCCACCGAATAAATCTTCTTCCAGTTGAGTGTGTTACTGAAGACTTATTAGACAAGAGTGAGGACCTTTAGACTGCTGCCCGAGATTAAGTTAGAAACATGCATATTTATCAGGTATAGCCAGTGCAGATGACTGGATTAGTTTCTTTAATTCCAGTTATTAATTAATTGACTTACTCTGATCACTAAGTGATACTACATAATCCTATCCTACTTCAGTGTCTTGCAGTCTTTCGAAAATAAATATTTGCTTATCTGTGTGAATAAATGGTAGGGATTTTTTTTTTTTTTTTTCTCTTCATCCTGCAGCCGTTTTGTCTGTTCTAAAAAATCTTCAAAGAAAAATATATACCTATCATGTTAACACTTAACAGAGAAATGAGTATATATTTACTTGAACTAGTGCTAAAAGCTGTTTTTCTCTCCACCTCAAAACACATGATGGAATAACCTTTTTTTTTTTTTTTAGGAAAAAAAAAATTTTTAAACTTTTT
>VXBH01004047.1:8142-28245 GCA_013400035.1 Rynchops niger
GTAACCTGTAATACATACTTGCTTTACTCATAGTAATTTGGAGTAAGCTATAATAAAGAAATTCACAGAAACACAAGCCTCTCTGTTCTTATGTGTTACAGAATCCTGAGACCGCCACAGTTTCAATCCCATATGAACCAGCACTGAGCACACTTTACACACCACAGGATGGCAGAACCACTTCAGTGGGAAGGGACCTTGAGATATCTCTAATCCAACCTCTGCTAAAAGCAGGTCTGAATTCAGACCTGCATCTTCTTTAAGGCATACTTGCTTAATTTGAGTTTCTAGCTCCATTCTTGTGTCCTTCCTTCAAATGATGTTCCCATTTCCTTCCCCACTACTTTTTGGTTGCTGCAGACTCTCCTTTCCTATCATAGGGACACTATCCCAGGTGCTTTCATGACTGAATTAATTTCAAAGCCAGTCAGTCTGCCAACTGCTGTTTTAAAGGCTAATACCACAGGCTGAAATTAGGAGCAGAAGAAAACCATCTTCCAAGCCTGTGTCAGCCCTCTATCACTCCACATGTACAACAGGACAGATGAGCACTGGGGACACATCTGGTTCTTAGTCAGCGTGGCAAGTTCACCTTACTCACATCCCAGTGAGTAGGCTCTACCTCTGAAACTTAGGTCTTTGTTCTGTGAAACGCAGTAAAAACCTTCCCATACTTTGGAAAATACCTTGCAGTTTAATGAGCTCTAAAGAAGATCTATTGTTATTACTGGAGAGGTATCCCAGTGCATGCAGAAGAGACAGGGAGGATACCACCTCTATGGCTGTCAATGGTACAAGAAATCTAGCTGCTTTCTAAACAAATGGTTCATGTTGCTGCTATTTATCAAACGAGCAGAAAAACAGTGGCTACTCAGCCCCAGTAGGATGGATAGCCTTCAGACATTGTAATTACAGGATACCATAAGCTCCCCTGAAACGCAAATGAAAATACATGTGTCTGTGAGCTAATGAGCCCCTAAGCCTCAATTCCAACTAGCAGATGCTTATCCCAATTTTAAACCTGGTATGCAAAAGAACCCAGAAGCACAACTGCATCTGAAGCAATATTGGAGACAGAGAACTAATGAAAATAAAGATGTGACATGACCTAGAAGAGTGACTGCAAAAAATTGTGACTGCACACTCTTCAAATGTGCCAAATACCAAATGTTTAAAATGAGGGGCAAACAGGGCTTTCTGCTGCCAAGAATAAATGGCAGTGGCTGCAAGAAACAAGGCTTAAATACTGTCTTATAAAGAGAAGTAGCAACTGATGACTGTAGCCTGGATGTGCTCACAAGTCTTAACACATCATGGCTCTCACCAATGTTCTTGCCAGCTGTTAATAACTCTGCACTCCTGTTTGGCTTTCTCTCGTGCACAGATCTCAGCCTAGGCCAAAACATCAAGTAAGGAGAGGCTATAAAGGCTGGGCAGGTTTTAGTTTTCTCATTGTCTACAGAAAATGACAGAGACACAATGCAGCAAAAGAGCTACACTTAGGCTTAAATTTTAGCCTATGCTTTTTATCTTCCTGATGACAAGGGTGAACTTTTGAAATGCTTCTTTCGGCTAGGGACTTGAACAGATTCTGATGGGCTGTAATTTGAAGCATCTCCAGATTAAAGCCACAAATCATCAGTCGGGATTGCAGGAATCCCATTGATCTTCAACTTTTTATGCTAAACACCCCAATTATTCAGCTTGTAGATAAAGTCATGCCTTAACATTGAGTTAAAACTTACACTGTTAAGGCAAGAACCAACACAGCTACTAAAAGCTGATGTTTCTTTTTCCCCGGTTTAAGTCTGTGTCATTTTGAGGCAACCTAAATTGGGTCTGTAGCCATGACCATTTTGGGCATTCTCGCAGGGGATCCAAATGGGATCCATCTCAGCTAACATGGGCATCCAGCAGATATGGTAAAGAAACATTGCCTGCGCTCTCTCCATTCCCCTAAAGGGAAGCCAGTGCCTCTGGGAGATCCCTTAGAAGGTCAGTTAATGTTGTTCTTTGAGGGGACCTCAGCATCTGCCAATTAGCTGTGTTAGTTGTATCCATCAGTATGTTTGCAGAAGTGATAATAAAAAGGGTCCTGGAGACCACTTCTATTGCTTTGTTAAGTCTGGAAGCTGATGCACAGTTGATTTGCTGTCAGGTCGGAAGGATGTGCTGCAGGGGGAGTGTTCTGCAAGGTCTATCCCTCGTTTTAATAAATTGCTTGAATGGCAACAGGGACTATTATCCCATTGTTGCAGTAGTGTAAGTGTAAACGGAGTAATGTGAGGAAGTAAGACACACACTTGTTAGGAGACAGAATACTTCACATTACCAGGGGAAAAAAACAGAGCAGCTTTCAAGCACACCAACCTTTCTGCAGTTCTTCATCTGGATGATGGCAAGCCGAAAGGGGCTGCCACACAGGGCAAAATTAGCATTACAAGTGCTCTCGAATAATGGTATTAAACAGATGGGGTGCAAAAACTAAGTTGTCTACCAAAAGAGGAATGTTCAAGTGCACCAGTAAAAGTACACTCCCTGCAAGGCAGTGGGGACTCACCAGCAGTTCTCCTGAAAAAGAGACGACAGACATCTAAACTACTGTCACAGCTAAGACATGGAAGACACTAGAAAATGCGACTAGATTGGGTTTCATCCTCCCTCTACAATTATTACATCACTATGAGATGGAAATCAATGCTGTGTGCCAGGAAATAGCTCACATTGCAGATTAAAGAGAAGAGCTACTAAATACAGTTCTCTCATCCTGACATGTGAGCGTATCAAGCAGCAAATCATCCTGATGTTCTGAGTGATTGTGTTCTGCTGAAAACTTTAAAATGACCTTCACCCTGTTCCTTTTATTGGTGACCAGAGTATATGCCAGTGCTGTATTTCATCCTTCTCCAGCAAAGAACTACCACAGATCCTGTTAAAGACTTCATTGTCACCTTTTGGACCAGAGAAGGAACAAGTACTTAAAGGAAAAAGTTGTAAATGTTGTAAATGTTCCCCAGAGGTGCTGAGATCTGCTTGAGGAAAGCACATTTTTAAAATGTTACGTAATGAAACAGTCTCTAGTTAAA
This sequence comes from Rynchops niger, assembly GCA_013400035.1. Lineage (NCBI taxonomy): Eukaryota > Metazoa > Chordata > Aves > Charadriiformes > Laridae > Rynchops > Rynchops niger. The sequence goes on from VXBH01004047.1 coordinate 11,229, forward strand.
AGGATTTATGTTATTTTCCATTGTCAAGCTGGTCTATTCATTTGAGCACTGTAATGAGCTTGTCCATAAACTTCAATGCTTCAGCTGGAAAGTTACACAGACAAGTTCGTCACAAGTTAATTAAACTGAAGTTTAGATAATGATGAACGGCTTTTCATGACAAATATATTCTTCCATCAAAACCAGTTCAACTGTCTGCATCCTTGAATGTAGTGGCTGACAGGTTTGCAACACACAGCCACATATCTGTGCTTGTGCTTTTCTGTCTGACACAGGACATGCTGCAGTGAAACCATAGCACCAGGGGTTTTTAGATAGACCGCCACAGCTGGCATCCAACCTACTTCTGTCATGACACTGCACTGGAAAATTAAAGGCCATGCCCCAAAAACTAGTAACAGTGTCACAGCCTGTCCAACTGGTTTCTTCTCACAGATTTGTGGCTACAGGCACAGTCTTGGAAGAGAGGCATGTTGTGTTCAGGCATACATTCTGCACTCATCAAATGACTAAATACAACCATACCAATACACATAAAGGTCGGTGTAGGTATAAGCCAGATGGAGCTTATTAAAACCCAGAGGCCTGCTGACAGTACAGGGACAGTGTTGACAAAATGTCTGACAATTAACTGCCATTTGGGACCAGAAGTCAATGACATGCCAGGAATGAGAGCTAAAAGAGAAGTAGCTCTGCTTATGGCAGCAGGCTAAGGTGATAATGGATAGGGAGAAGAAATCTCTCTGCTCAGAGTTTCTCTTCCCCAATATCCCGCAGGAGCTCAGAAAACACTGTGAAACAGATAGGACTTCCCATATTGCTTGTGAAAAACTACGTAATCCAACAGGCCAGAAAGGGAGAATAATCCCTGAATAGGCAATTCTGCCTCATTTACCAAACTGGCATGTGCTCATGATCACAGAGTCAGCCAAAAGTCAGCCAGGTTTCTGAGTGGCTGATAACATGTGTTGTGCTCTCCATCCTTGAGCAACAAAGACGGCAAGGTTAGGCCAGCTTCTCCAAGAAGACAACAAATCTTGCCAGTACTCCTCTCTCCTCTCACTGCCCCAGTGTGTGCTTCTTGGTTTGTTTTTGAGGGCACGGGAGTGGATTTGCATGAGAGAAATGAAAACCAACAAACCTTGCTTTGCCCAACACAACTAATTTCTTATATTTAAAAAGAAGTTATTGCCAGCTTTAATGCCTGTCTTAATAAAGACTGACTCATGAGTTGGTTCCCTTATAAAGGCTTTGTAGTTAAAGAGAATGGGAATAGGGACCTTGTTAAGATGAAAGCTCTATCGAGTATTTTGCATTTCCAGACAGTTACCTCTTATCACTTTCTGTGTTTGGTTGTCTAATTAAAAGGTTAGCAAACATGAACAGTGAACATTTCCCAGAACACAAGGAACCTCATGACTCTCTGCTTAAACCCTGAACTGAATTTAACTACCCGGAGACTGTCAGTGATATAATCATGACAAGTCTCTTTGAATCTCCTTTCGTTCACACAGAACGAAAATTGAGGGGAATTGTGGATAACAGAGATTGTTCTCCTACCTCTGAGCCTCTAACCAATACAGTCAATGAAGTGCTCCTGCTTGTTCATATTCAATGCCCTGTACAGCCATGGTACTCTGCAGTTAGTGTGTGCCCGCACTAGTGGGAGGCGCAGAGAGGTCACCTTCTCAGTAAGGCTAGCAGTTTTGGAGAACTAGCCTTGTGGTTTTTCTGTGTGTCAATGAACACACCTAACAGATGGAAAGGGAGAGAAAATGCCGTCCTAGCACAGAATGGCTCTTCAAAGGGTGCCACGGGCTTTCCAGAAGGAGACATCTGCTGGAATTGAGGTTGTGAGCAGGCTCCATCAGTTGTGGTCCTTGGTGCAGTACACCCAGCAGCAGTACAGGTTACCCTGCCACTGTATAAATAAAGCCTTGCGCCTACTGCTGGAAGCTCTGAAGCGTGCACCATACATGAATGATGTCATTCCCCATCCTAGGTTAGGATGCACATTTCTACCAAAGGTCACTGTGCTTTCTCATTAAAGCCAAGGCCAGGTCTTTCTCAGGGAGAGCTGCATGTACATTGCCCTGGTATAAATTGATAAAATTCCACTGTGAGTCCAGTTCATCACAAAATTACCACGCCATCGTGAGCAGAGACAGAACCAAAGCTCACTGAATGAAAGCCTCTAATAGCATTAATCCCTACATTTACCTCCACTGATAGTTCACACCAATGCTTTCAGTGACACCATGTGAATATTAGCCCTGCAATTCAGACTGCTGAGCTGTGTAAATTCACAGGATATCATTTATTTGTCTTCTTCCTCACTGCTGGGCCCAAGAAACATCTGGCTGTAGATAATGGCAAGTACCAGAATCCAGGTACATGTTTGCAGGGAAGAAGTTGCAGCAGTCAAAAGAAGGGTAACAGGTTTATTGGTGGATAATTGTAGTGCTGAGCCCTCAAACAAGACTTTTTGTTTCATTTCCTCCCTTCTGTCATTGTCCTGATAAGAGGTCATCATAAAGAACAGACCCAAGCAATTCTGTGAAATACAGACAGCAGCTCTGTCTGTACTTAATAGCATTAGCAAAATGTCAGTAAATTCATGCTGTTACCTCCTACCAGCTGCACCATTAAAAAAAGTCTGCTCCTAAGGAGTACATGAGAAAGGGATGCACAACAGTGCCACTCAGACAGGCAAGGGTGATATACTGCTCTGTGCAGGGTGACGACAGGGACATGAATCACCAGGTGCCTTCAGAAAGCAGCTAGACAGGAGCTTTTGTGACAAGGAAGACAGTCAAGAAAGCGTTATCAGGGCCAAGACCTGCCTCTTTCTCACATGGACTATGCAAAGCATTCCTGGCCCTGTGAGAGTGACTAAACAAACAGATCCTCTCTGTGCCTCCTCAGGGCAGTGCAGCAGTCCTGAAGATGCTGAGGCAAGTGATGCCAATGAGATCCTTCTGCTAGGCACATATTAGATGAGGAATACCACACAGAGAGCCTGTCTGATCCTGGTGGATACATTTCAATGGTTCCTAAGGTCTCCTGTTAAGTAGTTTCACTGCTGTCTTAGCACCAAACTAAAACGGAGAGAGATAACATCCTGACAGGATGGTTCATGAAATGAGGAAAAAAAAGAAGTCTGCAAGATAGGCCAATGTCCACGTCTGTGTATTTAAGTTATTGAGAGTACAGAAAATTAATGATGAAATTCAATATAAAAGCACAACATGGAGGCGATGCAGAAAAGCATATGAAATCATGTACAAGTGTGTCTCAAATGCTTTCAAATTTCCAATGGCACGCAGACCACTCAAAATTAAGTCTCGCTTTCCCCTTGATGTCAGTCATCTTTAAGCCAAGGCCCTCTCTGGCCTTCAAGGCCTTCAAACTACACAACTGGCTTTTATCTTTTGTGGTATCTCTGATTAATCCTTCCCAACGGAGGAAAATTTCCCTATAAAGCACTACATTCTTACAAACTGTTTGAAGGTAGAAGAGTGTGAACTTTCTCTTTCATTCTAAGTGAACTGCACTTGCAGCAGATCTGGCTGTTGACCAATGAACCCATCCATCAGCCCAGTAGAGTGTTTCCCAGAATATTTGCCTGCTGCTTCCTCACCAGACCACTCCTCCCTGAAACAGAAAGTTCAGCACAAATGCAGGAAGGAGGATTTTCCCCAGGCCCTTCTCCCTGAGCTCTTCTCTGATCACTGGGGAACGTCTTTAAGTCCCAAAGTAATAAAGGCAGATGGATACTTCTTTCATGTGTTGCTGAAGACAAATGGGAATCCAGGCAGGCATGGAGAGCATCCGTCTCACACTGTGTAGAACAGACTTTGAAGCTCTGAGACCACTTTCACAGACTGAAGTAGAAAGTGAGCAGCACATTACAGCGAAACTTGGGTAATGAAACTTTTCAGAGGAGGAATGGGTAGGCTTCCTTTGTTCTGACATCAGGAAATGTTATTTAGAGCATCAACTTTCCACACTTTCAGAGACAGAAATAAGAGCAGAATGCCAACTGTGTTTTCATCTGGCAAAGATGTCATGCTTGAATGTGCAGGTGGCAACAGTGTGAAGGCACACTGCTCAGCTGCTGGGGATGCAATAATACAGCAAGAAGTCATGCTAAGCATCCAGCCCAAAAGAGACAGAAGGTACTCCTCCCACCACTTGGAGTCCATGCATAAATCCGGTGCTGGGTTCCATCCACAGCTTTGTCCCTACTGCAGATATATACCTAAATATATCTTCTAGAGGTATCTACGTAGGAGTACAATTTGACTCTACATGTCATCAGGGTTTGAGAGTTCTCATTGGATCCTTTCCCTCCTTGAACTTCATGGGAAGAGGAATTTTACTTTCCAGGTTGTCCTGTACTGAACAGACTTGCTTTTGTTCTGTTCCCTGAGCTTTCAGTGAGAGGACAATATAGACAAGGAAACAAATACAACACTGAGACAATGTCTGTTCCCATTAAATACAATATTCTTTATCATGGACCGCATTTTATCTGGCTGTCATGCCTTTAATCTAAAGGATAATTCTGTTACCAAAGACTGTGTAGGATGGGTTGTTTCCAGCTGGAGTAAGGTCACCTCCTTTGCAAACTCTACCTGGATGACTTAGTTACCCTCCTGATGCTTCTGATGATTTATTAGAGAATTGCAGGTGTATTAAAACTATAAATAATGCAAAACTGTAATGTGTTTTATGTATTCACTTCAAACAAAATACAAACCACACTGTCACTGCATTTGCTGACTTTCGTCTTAATTTGGATTTAAAGCTTATTTCAAATCTTTTATAAACCAGACCATTACCTTTTTTTTCTCTCACCATGAAATGCACAACTTTTCACTGTTGTATTCCCTACTGCCAGCCAAGGCTATTGTGAGATGCCTGTCACCCAAAAGCTGATAAAAATCAATGCCTGTCACTTCATCCTGACCATAGGTTTCATCTAACCAACAAGGCAAAAAATAAATCACTTTATCAACTTCAGTCTCTTTACATCTGTTTTATTCCCAACTGTAACACAACCAGTTATAATTGAGTTGCAGTTTAATCAACTAAGTGGGCCACCCTGTGAGGAAAAAGGGAAAAAAAAAAAAAAAGAAAAAAGAAAAAGAGAAAAAAGAAGAGAGAATCTAGGTCACTCTGTTCTTAAGACAACAAAATAGATAATTGCTTGACTCCAAAGCATCCATGCTCTACTTGGGGCAGTGCCTCTGAGGACTCAAGACCCTGTTGTGCAGAATCAAACCCTTGGTTTCACTGGTCATTCAGAGCTTGTCTCTGCATTTAAACCAGGGAGATGATTCAAGATGTGAAGCAGAGTTAAAACTGTAGCAGCTTTGTCTTCACTTTAGCCAGTGTGGAAGAACACTCTTGTCTGTGGTGGTGGTCCAGAGGATGTGTTTTACCCACCTACTTTAAGCAACTCCTAGCACATATTGTAACAACTTAAAAATTGAGTATAAAAACTAAACCTCTTTTAAGGATGATTTTGTTAATATGGACAATCTTACAAGTGAAAAGTCAAAGATGTTGTCTGCGTTCTATAAAGGTACTCAGGATAGAAAATTATTTCCTGCCTCACTGGCCCTAGCTCTCCGGGCACGCACAGTTACACTGATACTTTCTTTGAAACCCAGCTGAGACACAGTTTTCATTTCTCCCTGGTTCCCCCAGCAGCAGGCTCCCCCAGCACCTCTCTCCTCTTCCACTAGTCTGAAAAACTCTTCTAATTCCTAACTCGAGTATGTTCATAGCCAATTTATTTACATTCACACTTTTACCGATATTGTCCTTCACTGCAGTGTTTACCTCTCTCATGTATTTAGAGAGAGTAGTTGTGTCTTAACCTTTTCTCCCCTCATCATTTTAATGCATCTCCATGTAATTATAAGTTTCCTCTTCCATGCTCCTTTTAATCTGTCACTGTGAAGGTTGGCTAATATGGAAGGGGAACTGCTTATATTTAAACCATGCAGTAAGAAAAATAGAGAAGAGAAAGTTGCAACAGTCACAAGAAAAGTGTTTTAAATATACAGAATGGAAAAAAAAAACCCCACACCACTGAAAAAGACTTGTCTGTTTCTAATGGAGAAAGGTGTTTTTCTAAACACTCTCCCAAGCAGTTTTGTTGCCAGCTAGAACTGTGGACAGGAGCAGCTATGTTGATGTGCTGGTAGTTACCTCTGAATATTTTCTCCTTATCATCAATTTTTTGTTTGTTTTTATTTGTTTCTGTATGTTTTTAAATAAAATGTCTTATTTAATGAAAAAATAAATCCAAAGGAAACTGCAAAGAAAAATTCATTCACAAAGAACAAAACATTTCACTCAGTAAGAGCCACATGTTGATTCAAGGAAGAGTGGCATGCGTACCCTTAACTCCAGCATAAAGTAAAAGGCTGTCACAGATTAAAAATACATCTGTTTCGATATGATGTCTTAGTCTCATGCAGTCTTTCATGTTTGTGATGAGTCTTTCTCTTCTTGATTGCTGAGAAGATACAAGCTGTGTTTAAAAGCTTTTCATGAAAAAAAAAAAACCAAAAACACCACCATATTTTAGTAAAACCTTTCCAAAGTCCTCTTGCAAATTAAAATTTTAATTAATGCATGCATTTTCAAGGAATTTAATGGTGATGTATGCTTAGGACAGGCACTGGAACAGAGACCAAGCAGTCCCACACAGTTTCTCTCCCCTCAGGCAGCATGCAGAAAGTCTCACACTACACGCAATAACATGGTGGGAGGGAAGTACGATGAACAAGAAAGTTTCACTGGCAATATCAGGAGAAGGACAAGCTTTCAAGTCTACTAAGTACGCATGTTCAGCTCTGCCAAGCACCAAGAAACAGAAGGAGTAATAGAGGGAAAAAAGAATGTTATTTCCTTCCCATGAAAGGAATTGCAGTATTCAGGTGCCCATAAGTCATGCTTGACTCTCTCCTGCTCTCACGGTAATGGAGTCACATACTGCTTCCTATGCAAGGGGACTGTGAGAGGTACCATCTAACCTAGAGATCAAGTGACCTTTTCAAGTACACCCAGGGTTCTCCCAAGGACAAGGCCAGCAGTTGAGACAACTATCTCCCACTCAGTTACCTTGAACACAAGGTTCAAACATCTTTTCAAGTGGTCAACTTTGCCTTTGCTCACCAGCAAAACAGAAGAGGGGGATCCAGGCACACAGAGATATGGCAGTTCAGCCGTCTGCCAACCTAGGCACTGACACACATTTCTTTGCCATCCCTTTTCCTTTAATTGTTGTCTGCTTTCCCCTTTGTTGCTCCCATTCTCTCAGGAGACAAGAGTTATCAAAACAGCTCCATCATTCCAGAATTGTGTTTATTTGTTTCTTTCTCTGTTTTCCACCGAAGATAATTCACAGCCATTTGAATCCCAGATTTCTGTTAAGGTTGCATGTTTTGCATTCCTTCAAGGTCAGTGTCACTGCAAATAAGCCACAAGACTCAAATTATGCTGCAAAAGCATAAGTAGCTGCTAAGCATCTTCTTTCTTGTAGGTAATGACAAATTCAAATTGTAAAAATATGCACATCAAAGCAGCAGGTTAAATTTATTGTTTGTATTAATTCATTTCTGCAGTGACAGCATACATCCAATTTGAAATTGGGTTATTTAAAACTGCAGGGGGTGGAAATCAATTCTTGAATTGCATAGTGTGATCATCGATTTATCCCTAGTAGAGAGACACCATTTATTTAAAGTATTTTGTTTCTAATATGCACTGTCATTTGTACCAGTGATAGGAAGATCACTAGTAACCTTTGCCATGCCTGTAATCGCAGCTGTTACCCTTTAGCAAACCACATGATCATCTGCCCAGAAATCTGTGGAAAGTCTCAGCCTTCTCAGCAAAGCTTTACATCCTTTGAGACACGTACTCCAGCCACTAAAGCCAACCTGCAAGGAACAGAACTGACTATATCTAAGCTCTCACAATAAAGCTATAGGTGAGAAAATAAGATGGCAACCAACACAGTTCTTAAAGCCATAACTTAGCAAAAGTTAACGTTCCGTGCAGCCTTGAGCAAGCACTTGATTCCAGCACGAGGAATACAAAGGCAGTGCAGAGTTACAACCCCCTGAAGAGGAGTGTTCAAGGCTAAGGCAGAGTGCTCTCTGCCCCTTTACTGAAAGAGGAGAGTCAGAGAATGTGGAAGAGCCTCAGCATGCTGCATTTGCAGATGTTGGAATTTGGAGTAGAAATTCTGCATCTTTGAGGAACTCATGTCCCATAGTCACCCCTTTATGAACTATATCCCCTCTCCAAGGGCTGAAAAACTGTGGCTTCCCAACTAGAGAACACTAGAACCTGTATCTATCTCTAAGTCTCAGCGCCAGCCTCTTCTGTTCTCTCTCTTTCCTCTCTGAGCACTATCACATAATGTTCAAAGAGGGGATGATTATGTTCAAATAGGAAAGCATGCATTTGCATGCTCTCTGACATGAGACAAGCCAGTGGCAACACACTACAGATCTGTCCCTTTCTTTCCTGCTTACTGCCATTCCTCTTCCAGACCTCCTAAGCAATTTGGTGGCCTTCATACTGCAATTTCCCATGCAAACATTGTGCTGCTAGAACGGATTATTGTGCTGTTGGCCTTAAGGGTGCTCCAGAAAGAAAGAGACATTCCTGTCCTCCATAAGGGCAGGGTGTCTGTCTTCCCTTAAGAATGAACAGCGTTTGCAGAGGTTACTTAGGCCTTTTGGAGCCCTGTACCTTACTGCAGTACTAGCAAACACAAACGGTCCATACACTCCCAACTTAACTCAGCAAGATTTCTAAACCCATGTAGCCCTCATGGATTTGATTTCATAGTTTTGCCTTCATTCTAATCAAAACAAAGGCCTCCAATGTACATCAGCATTCATATACACCAGCCTTCTCTAATGGCTGTCCTTTTGCCAGCACGTAAGCAAGTGAATAGGTCTCCACAGCTAACTAAGTGAACTAAAGTCTGACCTTCCCTCTTCCCAAGGACCAACACAAAGGCAATCAAGTAGTTTACATTTTCAGAGTCCTATTTCACCAGGAAGGTCTGAATAACTGTAATGCATCATGTACTAGACTCCTGCCCAGTTCCAAATCTGCTTCTGCGGATAATGTTTCCTATGCAGACCAAAAATTCAGAGCTGTCAAACCCTATTTGTGCCAAAAGTATACAGCTGGCAAGAAACGACCACTTTTCTCTGCCCCCATGAGATCTAACTTCCATTATGAAAGACAGAAAAAGAGAAAAGACAGAAAGATTCAATTGTATGGCAACATATGCTAAAATAAAAAGTATGCAGAACTTCTTTCAAAGCGGACAGAGAATCAAAGAGAAGCATCTTTTGTTCTGCCATGGAGGAATCCTAGGCAGACTCCTTAATAGACATGAAATTTCTTTATTTCTCCCTCTCTCCCCAGTCTGAGAGAGAAAATTTCCTGCTTATCCATGTCACTGTACTCCAAGCAGGCTCTTGGCAAGCAGATGCTCAGCAAAAGAAATTTTAGTTAGGCTCTTTGTGGTGTATCTCTGTAATCAGCAGGCTGAAGGTTGCTCATTTCCTCCAAGGACACTAAATTAGCACACTGCTCTCAGTGCCTGCTTACAAATAAGACAAATAGAAGCAAGAACCCAGCAGAAACAAGTGAGAACATTTGTACAATTCTAACAGCAGCAGGCCCAACAGAGGCAAGCCAACATAAAAGGAAGGTTTCTCAAGAAAGGCACAGGAAGAAAGGACCTGGCCAGTTTTCCGCCTCCTGGTTTGGATCACGGATGGAATAAATCAGATGACCCTCACTGTAGTTGCTTCACTGGTATCATCTCCACAGTCAACTATTTAATTTCCTTGGAAAATATCTTGCTCCTTGGTTTTAATGGGAATTCCTGAAGAACACAATAATCCCTATAGGTTACCATATGAGGATCTAGCATCAAATAAATGAACAAGGAAGATCCAAGGCTTGTATAGATTAATCAGCCTTGAACAGCTGTAGAACCCATGTTTGGCTTGCTTTTCTGGAAGCACTGAGATGCCTACATGGGATTTTCTTTTCTATCCTTGTCTTGGCAACAGGCATCATGATTGCACTCAACTTAATCTGATACCTTAATGAAAGTCTCTTTGCTAGCAGTATGCATTAGAAAAAAAGGCCTATAAAACCACTCCTTGTGAAAAATGTATCCATCAGATATCAACACTACCTCTTCATCTTCAAAATGTCATTAAAACACATATACTCAAAACATCAGACAAAGAAAAAAAAATGATCCATAAAATAGAACAATAACACAACCATACTACATACCAAGGGTACAGAATTCATATTATACTCTTACTCACTAAAAAGTTTATAGAATAGACTAGTATAGTTCAGTGGAAGGGACCTAGAACGATCATCTAGTCCAACTGTCTGACCACTTTAGGTGGTCACTTTAGGTTAAAGCATGTTATAAGGGCATTGTCCAAACGCCTTTTAAATGCTGTCAGGCACTGATCACATCTCTAGGAAGCCTGTTTGACCAGCCTCTCAGTAAATAAGTGTTTCCTAATGTCATCTCTAACCTTCCTTGACACAGCTTTGAATCACTCTCACATGTCTTGTCACTGGATCCCAGGAAGAAATCAGGACCTCCTTCTCCACTTCCCCTCCTCAGGAAGCTGTAGAGAGCAACAAGGTTGCCCCTCAGCCTTTTTTTCTCCAAACTAGACAAACCCAGAATCCTTAGCCACTCCTCACAGTACATGCTTTCCAACTCTTTCACCAGCTTTGTTACCCTCCTCTGGATGCATTCAAGTACCTTAATATCCTTTTTAAACTGTAGTGCCCGGAATTGCACACAACATAGGCAGAAGTTATCTGAGAACAAAAGTAGATGGTTCCCCAATATCTACCACATGCTACAGTGGGCTGTAGACCTCCTGTGTCATCTTCAATTCTGCAGTCTTTGTGATTTGGAAGCACCTGACTGCAAAATGAAAGACCTCATGTGTCACAGGTTTCAAGGATAATAGGCCATAGAGACCTCAGAAGTAAATATCAGCACTACTTGTTGGCACCACAACTTGCAGTTCTGCATTACAGTTTCTGTCATGCTCCAGGACTTCATACATTAACATAAGCAGTGGAGAACAGTGTAACTGGTGCATGAGGTCCTGGAGCAGGAGAGAGGCTTAGCAGAGAACTGCAAGTTTGGGAAACAAGAGGCTGAGTTGGAGGAGGGGAAGGCAGAAACCAATGTATTTATTTCCCCGTCTGTTCCACCCTGTACAGGTCTGTGTTGCCTCTAACTGCACTCAGTCTTACTGACTTCTCCAGGGAAAAATCAAGGACTTGATCCTCACATCACAAGCAAGTAAAGTGAGGCAAATGCAGCAGCAAAATGTACACTTCATAAGACACAAAAAAGGCCGCTGCTAAGATCTTGTTAAACACTAGTACAGTTTCCACTCAGGCTTATCTGGCATTCACACACACTCACATCTTCACTAATGTACGCTTAGCACAGGGGCTCCTCTTTCAGAGCTTATGGACAGTGACTGAAATCCCATTATCTTCAGAAGAGTTTAAATCTCTGCCTACCTTCAAGGACAAGGGGACTCCCTCTGGGCTGTGTTTTGTGGTATACCTAGCTAAACCAAAGCTGCCTGTAAGGGACATGAAGTAGGTAGTGCCCCTCTGTTGACATATTCCAGATGGCAATCTGGTTGCATTTGTCTTCTGCCTACAGTATTTTAAGAATCCATATGAACCAAAACAAGTTTCCAGTGAATCTCGACAGATAAAGAAGTGAATGCCAAGCAGCAGTCCTCACTTTAAGCTGCTGACAATAAAACAGAAAATCATGCCTGTAATATAGTCCCGTGAATATCTATCCAGAAACTCAAATATACCCTTCCTCCTGACAGGTCATGCATTGCACAATGAATTTAAGGGGTACTGGTAGCATGAAGAAGATATGCATTATTATATATGAAATGAATTATACGATTTACCCACAGGCTGACATTAGGAAAAGTCACTACATAAGCCAGGCACCCCAGCTAGATATGTCTCTTATCCATGGCAATAAAAGGGGCACATTAAAAGGGCCTTGCACAACACCATGTAATACAGAGTTAGATCTATTGTGTGTTCTGTATATCCACATATTCAGAGCATTCTGGTCTGCACAATGCTAGTTTCTGCTGTAAGAAATCTTTCTTCCGTCTGCCACATCATGATCCAAACTCACACGCTATGGCTAAATTCCTTTAGGGACCATTCCAGGTGCTTCACTTTTAGCTTTTTCCCAGGAAGTCATACCCCTTGGTCACAATACTCCAGAGCTCTGACGTGACTTGGCAAAGAGCACTCCTAATGTGAAATGCAATCACGGAATCACTCTGTTGTCTTCATTTAGTGAACTGTCCCAGGAACAGCAAAGTGGCCAAAATCCCAGGGCCGTCAGCGTGCAGCTGATTGCCTTACACCACACAGAAACAGCAGGGTTCTGCAGACCCTCTTCAACAACAATAAAACAAGAGAAAATACATTCTACTTCAGTAATGCAATAACTCGCCAAATCGATTTCAAAAAACCTAAATCCTGTAGTCACACAGATTTCCAAACAAAGCAACTCTACACAACATACCTGCCTTTCCTTGCTTGCTGACTTGGTTTACCTGCTTTTCAAAATACCTTGCTGACTTCTTCCCCTCTGACTGGCAAAACTCAAGGAAAAACAGATCTGATTGTCCTGTGCCATTAGAGAAAAACAAATGTCTTCATGGATTGCTTCAAAGGCAATGGGAAAACTACCACAGGAGTGTTCTGCTAAGATTTTTATTTATTCTTAATTAAGCAGAGTGCGAGACCTCCTAGTACTCAAGAAGGTGAGTGAGAAGGTGGGAGAGCAATGCTATTTTCCTTCCAGTACCTCTTCTGATCACTTCAGTGTGGTGAAACGTGGTCCCAAAGTCCTCATTTGCTTCAGAGCCCTGCACAGCCCTGTCCAACAGGAAAACAGCAAAAGCAGGCTCTTAGCTACCATAAGATCTGGCCTATGCCCCAGTTTGGTGCTGGATACTGGGAAAAGAAAATGCCATGCCCATAATGCTCAGACAAGGAAACCGCATTGGCCTGTGGCCTTTCTGAGGTGTCCCCAGCTGAGATAGTGAAAGGGTTAAGCTGTCGTAGCTGTAGGTGGTCTGCAAGCAGCATCTATAACAAGTATGATTCTCTGTAAATTGGAGGGGACCTTCCTGAAAAAATGGCAATATTTTTTTCTTTCTTCCAGGGGTACCAGAAGGTATTTTGGGGATGGGATAAGAACTTCTGCACCATTCAAAAAGTCCCAAGCTGAGAGCAAGATGAATGTGTTCTGGGAAAAGCCACATTAAACTAAAACCAGAGAGCCATGAAATCCACAGGAATATCTCCCTGAAAGTGTGGGGGGGAGACTGTTGTTTTGCTGATCACACTATGCATGTATCCTAACCAAAGCAAGCCTGTTACCCACCAGAGGTTTGGTGCTTTGCTCAGTTTGTGCATCTCCCTCTGGATGTCAGAACTGGCAGACAAAAAAAGTGTTCTGGCCTCATAATTAAGGAAACAAACTGTAACCTCATGTCCTTGGTTTGCTGTGTCAGTATGGTCAGATTTCATGCTTGCATCAGCTTGGGCTTTAAATTCAGTGAGAAAACAGTGTCCAAAACCACCTTTAGTTTTCCGTTTTATATTTGCCCTGGGACATCTTGTTTTTCCTCTTTGAAACTATTTCTAATTTTAAAATAGGTCTCTGCTTAATGAATTATAATTTCCTGGATTTTAACACTCTGCAGAGACTTCTCCTTTTTTGAGTAAGTGGGCAAGTTCCAGACACATTTGCTAATACATTAAGCAATCTGGCAGAAGTGATGACTTCTGGGCAGACGCCCTGGGCAGCATTTTGACAGACATCAGAAAGTCAGGCTACACTAAAAGATGGCTTTTGAACTTGCCTTCTCAGCAACTCCTATTACAATGCAAATCCTGACACCAGCATGCAACATTATGTTAGAATGGGTGTCTGCCCAGAGTAAATGCTGCTAAGCATGGCCAGACGTCGCTTCCAACTCAGGTTAGTCACTAAACTGCAAGAAAAGGTATGCATCTCAGCTGTTACTCCTTTGCTGCAACCCTCCTCCCTCTGCCTTTAACTGCAGTCTCTAAGCAGTTATTTCTCTTTAGTGGATTCCCTTATCTCCAGCTTCAGTGGCTACACCAGTTTGCACGTACGCTTGTTCCCTTCTGTGCAAGCAACCTTATTCACACCATAGTGAAGAGCGCAGAGTCCTCTTGTCAAAACTATTTCTCCTTTAAAACAGGCATGGAGGAGTAACGAGAAGTAACACTGCTACCGTACAAACCGCTATCTTCTCACATAGATATCTTCATATCTTGCTATTTTGTGCAATCAAATTAGACCCTTTCCTCTCCAGTTTGATCTTACACTCAAAACACCCTGGCTAAAACTTAAGTAGCTTACTGTATTCTTAGCTTAATTTTGACTAACTTAATTTTGCTCCCTTGGTGAAAGAAAAAAAATACCAGTTCCTCTGCTTTCAAAGAGGAAAATCATGAATCCGTGTCATGGGACAGAGTCCTGCAGTAAATGTTGAAGCTGCATATGATATCAATAACACCATGCATGAAATATTCCCACGATCTCATGATTCTACAATTTCTTCAAAGGAAAATGAATGGAAAATGCACGCATAAGATACAGTTTAGAAGTGAATGACCAGAACAACTTCATTGACTTCCTGTGAGGCCAACTGCTCCAATTCACAACAGCAGCCAGCATTCAGCATGTGACAGCCTTTTTTTGACTGAGTGTTCAGGCCAAGCAGCCCAGAAAGGCAGCGTAACTGTGGCAGAACAAGGGAATCTCATTCCCAAATGTTTCTGCATTGTTTTCAGTTTCAGTCCCCGACACCACTACCTTTTTTATTTCCCACCATTAGGTTAAAACAGTTCATCATGCATGGAAAGAAATACATTGAAACCATGTAAAAAAGTTGGCCCTATGTCCAGGTGGGGGGGCACGGGGATGGGAACTTTATTACTCTTTTACTGGTTATTGCAGAAATATTCTTATTAAAAACAATGCTCCAAATACCAGGTGCAAAAATTTGTGCACTGACTGTTTTTTTTTGTCAGGGTCTGAACAACATTTATGGTCAGGGTGAAAAAGGGGCTTACACACATACACAAAATTCTCTTTGGGTTTACTCTAGCTAAACCTCTCTGTTACATTTGCAATACCTGCCTCAGTGGCACGGCATGAAGCAAAGCAAGACCTGTGCACTGTACCGCAGCATATGCAGACAGCTGGTCGGGTGCCAGGTTAGGCATGACCCAGGGCCTGCACACCTTGTGTGGGAGGTCTTTCCCTTGACACGGGGCTTTAGTCTTTGCTTGTTGCTGCCCTCTCCTGCTCAGATTGTTCAAACGCTTGGCTCTGGGATCATGAATCAGTGACAGGCATGCTCTTCCGGGTCCCCAAACAGCTCTTTAAGCTGCAGACCTTACCACAGCCCCATAGCAGTCCATCCTCTCTCTTGCACAGTACAAAAGGGAGGAGGGGAGGGATGCAAGACTCCTCACATGTGCCAACCGCACTTACCTCCTAGAGCTTGTTTCATAACAAAATCCATGTTGATGGCTTAGGAGTGCTGCCCACCTTCACACCTCACGTGCACAGAGACCGGGAATCCTTGGAGGGCAGCCTGCAAAGAGGGACAATCAAAAGAGGAATAGTGTCTACAGGAGAAGAAAAGCCTGATGTGTGGTCTTTCTCAGCTCTCTCCCCACAGCCTTCCTCCCCTTCTCTAGGTGCAGGCAAGTTTCCAGACCCCCAGCCCTGCAGACAGGACAAGGCACCCGGGGAGCGGAGCTGCATGCTGGCAGACAGGGAACGGGTGTGAGGAGAAGGTAAGGGGACACGGTGGGTCCCCCAGGCAGGGCAGGTGGGCAGGAGTGAGCCTGGAGGAGCACTGCGGTGCTCCCGGCTTGTCTCCAGCAGACGGGCATGAAGGCGTTAAACCTTTGAACTTTCTCATTTCCCCGCCTGCTTCTCAGCCCTCTCGGTTTTCGGAGGGCTAGCTCCGGAGTGGCAGCTCCGCCGGGGACAGCCGAGGGGGCATTTGAAGGTGAAGCGCTCCGCAAGTGCCTGGGAGGGCAAGCGAGGGAAGCTGGGCGACTTGGTTGCGGATGCAGCCCGGGCGGCGGGATGGAGACCCCGGACGCGGGGCAGGCTTCCCCACCTTGGCCCCTCAGAAACCTCACCCAGAACGACTCCAGCGCAATGCCAGGGAGGATTGCACCTCCTCAGGAAGAGCCGGGACGGCTCAAGGTTGAGACCGGCCGGCCTCAGGTGCGGCACAGCAGCCCCGCCGCCCAGGCTGCTGCCTCCCTCTGCTGGCCCCGGCCACGGGGAGCGGCGAGCTCGGCTCCGAGGCAGGCTGCGACCCCTCGCCCGGCACCGGGTCACAGCCGCGCCGTGGCGCTGCGCGGCCCGCCAGCACCTGGGAGGACAAGGGCTTCTGCCATCCCTTCGTGCCCACACCCCGCCTCTCCCGGCTGCCGCTCCGCACGCCGGCCGGCACAGCCCGGCCCGCCCCGGCACCGGTACCTGGCTGGGCTGCGGGCGCAGTGCTGACCTGAGCTGTGCCGGGCCGGCGGCAGGTGGCTGCTGCAGCGCCTCCGCTTCTCTCCTTCTCCGCACCGCTCTGCTCCTAGAAGCTCCGGTCGGCGCCCATGTGCCTGAGGGCCGCCGGGGAAAGCGCGGGGTGGGGAAGAGAGAATGAGTCCAGAGCTTCTCCCTACTTTTCCCCCGCGCCCCTCTTTTTATCACAGGATTTCCGGACCATCCCACCGACACGGTCCCTCCTTCCTCCTCCCCTCGTTGCGGGAGCTGGGCTCCCTCCCTCCCCCTGCCTCC
>VXBH01004047.1:31629-43602 GCA_013400035.1 Rynchops niger
CAATGTTTGATTATTCAATTCCATATGGTGTTTGACTGTTAAACTGAAATCAATACCATGTAAAAACAATACTAATAAGAAAGCTCACAAACCAAATATGAAGGTTACAGAAAATACTTAAGCAGATGCCCAAAATGAACACACTTTGTTTCTTTTGGGGTTTTTTTGTTTGGTTGGTTTTTGGGGTTTGGGGTTTTCTTCCACCTTAGGATTAATTTACACTGATGTAACTGCAGCACAGTTCAGTGCACTGCAGTCAAGACCTCTACAGAAGCAAGATGATTAGCTTTTAATCGATACAGCTACTAAGATGGAGGAGTCAGACACTTGCTAATGGTAGTTTGTGGACAGCAGTTGCAGTTCCTCCAGCAGTTTAGTTCATTGAACATAAATGTACAGCATGTTTCTGTTTACTCTTCAGCTGTCAATTCTGGATGTCAAAATATTTCAAAATTCAAGCATTTTTCTCTTTTCAAAAGTATTGCTTTGCTTCTTGTTGTTCCACTCAACCTATAGCAGGCTTTAAGTAAACTCTTTATTTTCCAACCAAATAGAAATATACATATATTCTTTTAAAGAAGTGGGTGTTTCCCTGAATTCAAAGCTGTAGAAGGACTTTCCAACCATTTCTGCTAGCTCTGAAGAAAAAGTCAATTCAGGTTTCTTGACAATTACCTTTCTAGGCGAGCATTTGCTGCATCTACTACAAGACCAAGTTTTAGATACCTGCACTTACAAAACCTGAAACAAACATGTATTGATTGTCCTGTCCCCATGACATGCAGACACAGGCATGCATATTATATTTCCTTTTTTGTGAACACATGCATCCAAACCTGATTTATGAACAAGCCCTTTGACAGACTGCCACTTAGAGCTTCTAGCTCCTAAGCTGGTGATTTCTTGTTTGCCCTCTCCCTTCTCTATTCCCCTTGTCCCTGTAGCTCCATCCCTTTCTCTGTTTCTTGTTCTCTGAACAAGCTCTTGCTTTGCCAGGCAGATTAAGAGACCCATATTAGCAGGGCTCTGATTCCTGCAGATAGGCATAATGGGGTAAAAATCCTGCAGCTCTTATCTCCAGGATTTACTGCTCTACCTTATAAGGCTTCTTTGGCAGACAGAAGTTGTCCACAAAGCTGAGAATCCATCTCTATCCAAAGCATATCAGGCTTTTGTTGTGAGATTACTATTTCAAGTATTTTTGACAGGAATTTTTCCATCCATAAACAAGACTCAACCAAATTGGTGCATTCTATGGAAATGTGTCTGTTTATACAGAAATTTAAAGGCAAACAAGCTGAAGAAGATATTTTTACTCTATTGTATTTGATGCTGTTGAGGCATTCTGCTTTGAAATAGCAAAAATGTTGCACTTTGGTAATGAGTAAATCACTTTGCCTTGACTCTTCTGTTTTAGCAATATATTTATCAAAACTAAACACATAATCATATCAGAGTACCTCTTTTTTGAGATTTTCTGTGGTGTATGAAGGCACGGACTCTGGCTATGATGAGCATGAAATCGTTTATTGTTTCTCAGGCCTCATCTTTTACTTGAGCTCTAAAACTTTCCGTGCACCTGCTAGGCAAGTAAACACATATTTCAGATCACTAACCCAGTTGCCTTATTCAGTTCCCACCAAGAGAAGCATGTGAAGCTGTTTACTTGTTCCATGTTTATGTTGAGTCAGTTCCTCTTTGTTCCATCCGTATTGACATCTGTGTTCCTGTTTCTGTGTGCTCTGCTCACTGTGTCTTTGCCTGTAAGCAGGCCTCTGCTCATAGATCTGCCAGTTTTCCATGTCATAGAGGTCACATTTTTCCTCTTTTTTTGCAATTTAGAGTGGAAGCAAGATTCAAAATGTCAAACATACTTTAGAAGAGAATTTCCTTTTTCCCAGGTAGTTCTGTGCCTTGCCTTCTTTTATACTTGGCAAAGGAACAGAGGGAAACAACATACTCAGCTGAGGCTCTAGCTTGGTATCAGATGCTGTGGTCTGTAGTTCTTTTCCTGCATAAAAAGAGTAGTCCCAAGTACTAAACTCTACTTAGAAGGGAGATATTCACCTCAGTAGGCATAATTTCCCAGCCATAACCATCAACTTAATTGTTCACTATTTTTAGCTTTTCATTACACTTGAAGTGTTTGTGTGCATATCTCTTTAGATACTTCAGGTACTTTTAGAGGAATTACTCCTAGGTGTGATGTGTGATGCTGGCAAATTAAGCTGTTAGATATGCTGTTTACATTCAGATGTCTCCAAAGAGACCATAATAGTCAGATGCAATCCAACAGCTCAGGAATCCTCATACCTTCGTATTCCAGTCTTGAACTTGCTCTCCACCACCTCACTTTGATAAGGAACCTCAGCGCATGCTGAAGTAATTTTCTAGGTAGGGAGTATTTGCTGAAACAGGATGAGGGAAACAGCAGTACCTGGAAATAACAAGACTGTGTAATCCACGAAATATAGACATACATGTCACCTTGAAAAATACTGAAAGACTATTTTTTCCCATCAGTGGATCTATGAAATGTAACTTGTAATGTCATATAAATAAACTGTCCAAACAACACATTCCCTGCCTTTACTGGCATGATATTTCTTGCTCTGGTCCATTTAGTGTCAGTCAACTAAGAGCTCCACAGGTGTTGTGGGAACAAGGTTACATGCAGGTAGCAATGTTGGAGATTCTACCCCTTAGGGTTGCACAAGTAAACACAAGGTCCACCATGTAATGAAGAAACCCATCTACAAGGGTGGCCATGGCCTTACACAACAGGCTGTTCTTTCAGCATCTTCTCTCCAAGAGAACATTCACTACCATCCCTCTTCCTGCTTCATCCTTGTCTTGCCAGTTGATCATATATATCATAGTCCCTATAAAAATTGTTTGTTTTCCCTCTGATGATTTTTAGGACTTCCTCCTTTCAGAATATTGAAAGTTTGCATTTCATCTCTCTTGCTCTGCAAGTATCCACATGCATGCAAATTAATGAAAGTGGAGCTAAAATGTTACATGTATTCTGGATTCTTCTCTTACTAGTACGTTTTCTACACCACACCTATTAGATTTATAATATTATCCCAGTGTCTTCTGGGCTTATAGCAACTAGTAAGTCAGACCCCAGCGATATATTCTGATCCTTTAATAACTTTTATAGATAAAATAGATCAAAACCAAGAACTAAACTTTTTATTCTTCCCATTTCTACATCTTTCCCATGCCCAGTGCATGCAAACAAATCCCTCAGCAAAAAGGAGGGAAGTTAGCTATGCCATATAATGTTAGTGTCTGTAGAACACATCAGCTGTGACCCTGTTAAACAGTCATGAAGTGGATGGCTGACTACTGGCCTGCAGAAATGAGACTTCAGTAGACATAAAAAAGTTTTTAAGTCTAAATGAGATGAGTATTAGACAAGAATGACCAAAATACATATTCCAATTTAAGCTAAAGCATTAGAAAAGGAGTTTGACTTAAAACACTGCCTTAAGCTACACTGAAATAACTGTACTTAAGCAGATGCTTCAATTAGTGCACATGTGTAGGTGCTTTGTGAATACAAGATAGCTCCTCTTGGCCTGATGATGAGTTTCCCTGAGTACAAATGATTTTATTTGGAAACAGGATCTGTCAATTTAACTCTTACACGGAGCCTTCCTGTATGATCAGTCTTTGCAAAAATCAGTTACAGAGTAAATGAGGAAATTCACTGTGTTTAATGAATCTTCAGGACATGCAGATATAAAGATGAAAATGTGCTGCTTGAGAGTCAAAGCATTTCAGGATTCAGTAAGTCGAATTCTTAATCATTAGTGTGGCTGAATCTCTGTGAAATAAAAGCATCGTTCCATACACTTGTCTGCCTTTTAACTTCATATTGCTTGCCAATAATTAGTTATGTACCATTTCTCATCTAATCTCCTTTTGTAAAATTTAATCTTCAAATGATAGCATTTATCAAACACACAAAGCTAGCTCATGCACATCAAGCAAAGCAGGTAATTATTCTTGCAGATAGAAATGCATGCCTCTCTGCAAGCTCTCCAATGCTGTGACATCTTACAGTTTAGCAGAGTGAGGTCATTTACCCGCTTTCTGAAACTAACCAGCATGCAGGCTCAGGGCAGAAGAAGATGAGTTGAAGAGACCTGGTTGATGTTGCATTCTTGCGTAGCCCATAAAGGATTGAAAAATGTGAGTTCAAATCAAGCTTAAGCAACCACGCAGAAAATTTTGTTTTCCTATTCCATTTGTGTTATTTCTCATCCAGGTTTCCAAGCTGCCTTGGAATCATAGCAAATTCCCTGCTGAGGATTCCTCTAAAAACTGTTGTTTGCTTCACTTCCACTCAGTATGTACCACAATTATACTTTGGACTAAACCACTCCAGAGAGTTTCCTGCTTCAGTATCATGGTGGAATATTGATAAACAACCAAATAATGGGTTAGGACTCAGAAGTAAGCACACACGTAAGCAACCTGCCTGATAAATAGCTGGGGCTTGATTCAGACCCCAAAGGTGTAAGAAAGAATTGAAGGTTTTTAAGGTGGAAACAGAACTTATGCAACCCAAGAGTGCATTCTTTTGGTATTTTCTATCTGCTCCATAATTTTGAAATCCATCAGCGTCAGCCTCACAGAACACAGGAGTAAAATTCTCAAATTATGAGTTTTGATTAATTTAATGGAAATTGTTGGCGTGGTAAAGAGAAGAGAGTTATCAAGTCTTCATAATAGAGAAAGTTATTAAGACTGTCTACTAGGAAATAGAGAATCTACTTAGGAGAATTTTAAGGAATTCACATTATATAAGATTTGTGACATGTTGGTTCCATTTTCCCCTTCATTTTGAAATGGTGGGAAACTCAACTGAATCCATCTTTTCCACAGTCCACTTTTTACTTGGAGACACCTCTATTACAAAATGACTTTATAAGCTAACTTTAAGTGAATGTCTGCACAATTGTGTGATCTGAGATTTGCCTTCTGCTGTATACCATATGACACTGCACTAACACTAGAAAATTAATTAAAAACTAGAAACTGCACTTTGAGAGGCTCTAGAAGTCTGCTGTCTGTTACCTGCTTGGATTTCAAATTTCCCCAGTCATTTATTGAAAATTCACTGAGCATGTATTTCTTTCACTGCTGACAGGGGCATGGCCCATAAAGACACCCTTGTTACATAGAGAGAAAGGGTAAGCAAAACAAGAAAGACATTAGCTTTCTGCAGGAGCAGAATTTGAACACAAGTTTCCAGGAATGAATGTAGAGTGAACTCTTACTCCTAATATGAGCCAACATCCCTAGTATTAACATTGCATAATACCACAAATATGGATACCTGAAGTTAGTTAGCAAAGTCAAATGGAAGAATTGTTGTGATAGTTACTGAAGGAGGCCATGAAAGAAAGATGGATCCATGAGTGTGTCCAGAGGAAAATCTATCCCAGCTTACGTTAGTGACAGACGCAGGAACAATACGAAAGGCAGGCCTTCAGACAGAAGACCAGGTTTCTCTGGAAGTGCCCTTTCAATTCAAAGTCGTAAGTGTTATTTTCAGTGTCCTAGTTCTAGACAAGATGGCAGTCCCATAGGATCCCCTGAGGAGTTTTTTTATACAGAGCAGATACCAAAATACAGATCAGGCATGGATGGAGTCTTCTTTATGAACATAGACATCAAGGAACAAGTGGGATTACACTGCCTGTGTAAGGCCAGACCAGAGCCAGCCACTGGATTTTGGCTTGTGTCCCAAGGGAACTCCTGTGTAGATAAAATCATGTTCATTCACTGGCTAGCACAACTGATGTGGCTAGATATGTCTTGCTGTCTACTCAGAAGTGTGTGGTCAGGGAAGGAGCTGATCATACTTCCTGGGACCACGCAGAGCAGGATGCCGAGAAAGTTGATATTTGCTAAAGTGGAGAGTGGTGGGGTGGAGGTGGGGTTAATTTGCAGTTCAGAACTAGTAGCTTCTGATGAAGCTACTAGATGAAGCTTCTCGTGTAGCTTCATCTTTACAGAAGCTTGGAATTTTTCTAGTCAGAAGAACAAAACCAATTGTTTTCTGTGCTATCAATGTCTTATAAAGAGGAGGGGTTGGAAAATTCACAGGTAGGTAAGTATGTTCTTTTTACCCTGTTGGGTATTCACTACTTTCCCTTGGTGACAGATCAAGCTATAAATGTATAGAAACACTAATTACAGTAAGACAGTCTTCAGGTGAAGAGAGTTTTTGGGAGTTTTCATGGACAACAACTCTCCTGTGATGATAAGCAACTGTATATAGGGTATACAGTTATACAAGGTAAAACTTGCCACAATACTGTAAGATCATTATACCATATCA
Source organism: Rynchops niger (assembly GCA_013400035.1). NCBI lineage: Eukaryota > Metazoa > Chordata > Aves > Charadriiformes > Laridae > Rynchops > Rynchops niger. Next base: position 37,991 of record VXBH01004047.1, read on the forward strand.
GGTAATCTAGCTCCTGACATCTGATCTCACAGAACAACCTGAAGAACACAGGCCCTCTGCCCCTGAGATCCTGGCAGCTTCCTGTATTTGTGGAGGTGAAAAAGGTTAAGGTTCTGAAAAATTTACTGGCTTCAGTGGTGGAGTACTGGAAATAACTGGGCAAAGTCAGTTGCTGCGAGGGGATCCAAATAAGATCACAGAGACATTATAACGAAGCAGAGTGGGAGATCAGTCAGTTGTACTGAAAAGTGCAGCACTCTTTATGCTCAGCGTTGTGCCACCAGACTAAATATTCTGTGCTGTCCAATGCTTGATTTCACTGTCACCCACTTTTAGCAGCTCTCTGCAGGCCTCGTAAGGGAGAAAAAGGGACAAACAGGTTCAAAACTTACATTTATGGGGCTCACCCTTTCTCCGGGGAATACTACCCTACAGGACTATTCCCACATTCTTGCTAGGTCTGTTTTTATGACTAGTTTGCACGCCCTACTATGCACTCATCCAGAGGGAGTACATATCTCCTCATAAAATGACTCCCTCCTCTGTAGGTCTTCCCACTAGAAAAGCTAAAGCCATACTGAACAAACATAGCTAGTTTCTTCATGCTCACCTTCTGGTTTAATTTTTTCAGCATACTGATTTGGGAGAAAGTTCAGACATAAAGACTGAAGGAGAGAGACTCTCAGTCTGATAGATCTGGTGAAAATCCCTTGGTCCGAGTGCTAAAAGGGAAGCAGCTGCTCTCATTCTCACAAAATTCCTTGACTAGGAAAAGTTGCTTTCTTCTAATTTCAGGGATCTTTTTGTGAGTATATATTGAGCAGGGATTTGCTCAACAGCATAGCTTCATGCATGTGTGCACATGCATATTGTTGGGAGCCCATTCCATGTCCTGTGAAACACAAGCTGAGGTGCTATGGATGCAGGCAGGCTCTTTTGTGCCAAAGGGAAAAACATTTTCCAGTAGGAACAGTTCCAGAATGGAGGAGGTGCAAAACTTAGATACAGCCAGGAATCCCAGCCACACATTCTTGCTCTGTGATAAGCAGTCAGTGCATTCATAATGACTGATAGCTATTCCCTGCACACAGTTGGCCTATTCCCCCATACCCACAACAGAACAAGAGAAGCAGAGTCTGGGATAAAAACTAATTGGCATAGGGTGGAAATGAAAAAAAAAAAAAAAAAAACCAAAAAAATCCACCTTAAAATTTGAGACCTGATAAAGAAGGGTTTCCTGAGGTGTTGCACATTGCAGTCCACAGAAAGTTTTGACTTCTTCCAGTGCTTGTATGGTCATCACTTCCAGCCATTCTGAAGTCCTCACTCTCATCAGAGAAACACAGAAGCATTTAAGTTGGAAGAGACCTCTTGACATCATCTTGTCTGAGCCACATGCTCAAGCTGGATCACCTAGACTAGGTCACCCAGGACTATGTGCAGACAGATTTTGAATACCTCCACAGACGGAGATTCCACAACCTCTCTGGGCAACTGGTTCCAGCGTTCAAACAACCTCATCATAAAAGACTGTTTTCTTGCGTTGAGATGGAATTTCATGCTTTAATTTGTAACTACTGCCTCTTGTTCTGTCACTGGGTACCGCTGAAAACCTCCTTCTTCTTTATGTTGAACAATTTTTGAGACAATGTCAGCTGAGTTGGTTTTCCACTGCTGCATTGCTTTTCTACAACTGGCTGTTCTGAGCGTCCTAGGATGTTATACAGTCATCAGTCTCATTACCTGTGACAGCAACCCTGGATAAGTGACACTACTCAGTGGCTCAGAGAAGCAGAAAACACTCATGCAAATGTCCTGATGTAAGCTAATATTTTCCAAAGCATTAGAAGAGATTACTCTAATCAGAACATTTTTTGAGGGACCTGTTTCTTGAAGGGCTCAATATGAAGGCATGAAGACACCTCTTCCCTGCATGGAACGCAGAGAGTTTAAGCCTTTTTTCCCCCCCTTTCTGGGCCAGAAAGTGTGTGATCACCTGGTGTGGTGACCATCACCAGAGTGTGGCCCCTGGAAACTTCAGTTCTTGCTGTAGTAAGAAGAAATTCTACCTTTTGATTACCATGACACAACCAGGGGGCTCCTGGCAACATGACTGATGATAGAAAAGGAAGAAGTGAATGTCAGAGCAGCGAGTGTAGCTATTTCAGCCAGCCTCTTCACATTCAGTAAATTCTTCCCTGTAATGGGATACATCCTCCTAAGCTGAACACACAAGGATCATAAGATCTTTTGGAAACATGGCCTGAAAAGGAAAGCTTGCTTTTTCAGCCTCCTGCAACAGCAGTAAAAACATAGTATGACACGTAAACAGAGTTCACTCAATCAGGTGACACCAGGTGAAGTATCAGGAAACCATTACTCTCCATCCCCCAGAGGTGGTCACAATGAGGGTCCAGGTGCAATGTAGCCAGAAATAACAAAATAAGAGTATGACCTGCCACAGCCTTGAGCTGTACAGCTGTTGCTGGATGATCAGGTTTTGAGAGTGTTCTGTAAAGATTTTTAACACAAAAAGAACAATTGGTCTGAAAGATGAACTAATGAAAAGGTGTATATTTGTGTGTGTGCATGTACCTAAAAGCACCAGAAGAGCAGAATAAGTTTTACAAGAACAGACTGTATTGGTAACCAAGGACATAAGGGAGAGCAATTAAATTGCTAAGCACTGGCAAACTGGGGTTTTTGCACTGACCCACAGACAAGTGCTCTTGTAAGTTTGCAGCCCACAACTTGTCACTGACACTTTTCTTAACTGGAAGATGGCAACATGGCTATAGCATAGCCTATGCTGGTCCTCTTCCTCCTATCTCAAGAAGGCAGACTATACTCTTGAAATTATCTTAAAATCAGGAAGCAATGACAAAGGACCTATCATGTTCAGTATTCATAGAGGAGGGAGTAAGGAAGTCTTAATGCAAAAGAGCTGATGATTCCTAAAGTGTATGAAAGGCCTATCGAAAAAACAATTTGTCCAAGAACCTATCAAGACAAACCGAAGAGACGCAATGAAGAGACAGCAGTGAGCATTCATTGGTCTGCGTCATACATGACTGATCTTAGTCAGAGCAGGTGGGCACACTCATCTTGGTGCTAGTGAGACTGGATGTGAAAGTGTAAGTGCATAGTTTTAACCTACTTAGAGATTGTTTAAATAAAAGTCCCTTCCCCCTTCCATAAAGTCTTGCACTGAGTTTTGTTACATTTATCTCCTACAGTACATATTAGTGGAAAAGTAGAGAGTAATATGGTGTAGACTTCCTGAAGACTCAAGAAGATTAGTGAGATATGTCAAGTCACTCTGGGACAGGAAAACAGCAGAAATGTCATGGTTAATTGGTAACCAGTTCCCTCCTTGGCTCCCTGCATAGGATAGAACTTTGCAATTAGCAGACAGAAAAGTTTGGGAAATCTCATTACAGTTCTGGGACTGAATTATTTTCAGGCTAGAATGAAACAGGTATTCAGGAGGTAAAGGTCAAGCTTTCACAATTATACATCAATCCAGAGGGGATGGAGAAACCCATCCATTCAATTCACAAATCCCAGATAAAGATTCAAGTCATAGTAATATATTTAGCTGACTAAAAAGGGCACACTCTGTGATGCAGCTGAGATAAGAGCTCTTCTGACTTCACGGAGGCTTCAACTTAAAATATCACAGGAGGCAGAAACTGAAATCAATGAAGCAGCATTTACCAAGTGAGGACTAATGAGAGCTTAACTCCAAACAAAATTAGTGCAACTTGAGAGAACAGTGTTAACCCCTAGCCCTAGAAAACAGGATTGAAATAAAACCTACAGGATGATAATATTTTTCATGCGAGTTTCTGTAGAAGGACTTTTTTGCCTTAGTTCAGTTGTGTTTTTTCCTTTATTTTTGTCAAGTTTTCATTCAAATTATTTTTTCTCAAGATTTCAAAGACTTCAAGAAATGTTAAACTAAAAAAAAAAAAAGAAAAAAACCCAAACAAAACAAAAAAAACCCAAGCATAACTTTTGTTTTTCAAAACAAATTTTTGATTAAAAATAATGGTAATTTAATTTCTGGAAACCTCTTTTGGTATAAAAAGAAACTCAACCTCATGTATTTCTATCAAAACCATCTGAAAACCAAAGACTTCAACATAAAATGTTACAGACAAAACCTAATATTTTTAAAAGTTGTTACTCATTTCTGCTTCCAGTTTCTGGGAAAAAAAATATTTTCAACCACAAAAGGAAGTTTGCTTCATAAAATGTTTCTTTTAATCTTACAAGGAGTTACTTGGATCACAAAGAACTTTAAAATCCCTTTGTTTTTGTAAAGGGATTCCATGGTACAAAAAAAGAGATTTTTGATATCTTTTTTCCTAGGAAAAATTGCTAAAATGCAATGGTAGAACCCTTTTGTAAACTTCTGAGACTAGATTAGCTTCTAGAGAGGAAAAAAGGATAGGAACACAGCGTTCATTCTTCTAAAAGAAAGGCTGCCAGAGTGAAGACACAGACACTGTCAGAAACCCAATTCTCATGAGACTTTAGGGGAGATAAAAACGTCTTCTACCAGTTCAACATTAAAAGGAGGCCTGAGACTTACCTAGAAAGTAGGTCTGTCTTCTGACTGGGTATGTAAACTTTGCTTGTCTCTTACTAGAAATTCCAAAATTGGGGGGCTTAACAACTAAACAGCCTTTTCCAAATGATTACCCAATTATACAAAGAACTGTGATTGAGTTATTGCTTGATGACACTAAAATTTCGTGTGGGTCCCATTTTAGGCTGATTACTTGCATTGCTTAATTATAAGGTACATCACTGCTTGAACTGATTTACTGTTTTGATTATTGCATCAAGTGATTGCCTGGTTCACAAAAGCAATTACGCTCAAACAAAATCACTACCAGAAGCTTGAAGGATTGAATTCCTGCAGTGAGCAAACTGTGCCTATCCCATGTGGGTTTTGGTTGTTGTGAATGTTTTTCTTTACTCTTTTCATTTTTAAGCCTTGTGCTTCTTAGGAAAGACAAGTATGAAATAGCACATTGATTATTTGCTCTGGATTGATTGTGTGAGCTCATTTTTTATAGTGCATAAAGCAGCATAGGTGGAAGATAATCTCTCTCAGCTGTCAGCTGAAATGAAACAGGTCTGACATTCTTGTCGGTATCTCAGGAACAGGTGATGGATGACAGCATTTACAGACTGTCATGTTACCACCCCTCCTCACAGGAATTTGAAGTGATATTTTCACCTGTGCATTCCTGCACCCAGATAAGAAGAGACAATGTATAAAAGAGGAATTATCACACAACCTCCATACACAGTGCTATTTTTATAACTTAAAATGAGGAAATTCCAGGAAGTTTTTTGGTGAAAAATTGTCATTCCCATATGCATGCTCAAATTTCTGTAAGAACCATTCTACTTTTCTTTTTCCCTTGAAAAAGTTCTTCAGTATCCCAGGAAAGGAGGTAGTGTGGTGCAACTTTTGTCCTTTTGTTTTGAGAAAAAAAGAAACTAAATATTTCATGTGGGGAGGAGGCAGGTTGATGTAAGCCAGTTCTTCAGCCCCAAACATTTACCATGAGAAATTGCCTCTTTCCCCCCCCCCC
>VXBH01004047.1:43619-57129 GCA_013400035.1 Rynchops niger
AAAGTACACAACTTGTCAAAGGTAGAGAGGAGTCTGCCTTTTGGAGGCTTTGAAGGAGACTGGAACAGAGTTTAGAAAGAAGTTGGCCTGAGGAAACTGGAAATGAAGTTACAACTAAGGCCAAATGTGGTGTTGCACAATGACTGCTGTGGACAGATTTCACATCAGACATTAAAACCAGTCGTAGGACCAGATCCTGACCCTTAGCAGAGAAGGAAGCCAAAGCAGGGGCAGGAGGGTATGAGTCACTGAATCTTTTGATGTTACCTAAATGGAAACACATTAAACTACCTGTAGTAGTAATCCCCAGGAAACTGTGTGTCTCCCATACCCAGGACTGTTCCATCTGCTTTGCCAGCATCATTTCGACCAGGATTCACAACTGCAGAATCCAGGGAGGAACACCAAAAAAAATAGTGGCAATGGACAGGGGAGTAGAGTTTTTAACAATACATACTACAAGCAAATCCTTGTTTAATGAATCCCCCTTTCAATCTGCCATCCATACAAAAAGTGGTGGGTGGCATGTAATCAGGATGGATTATTTCTGGTACAGGCATAACTGAATATTTGTCAGATAAAGTTTTCTACTAGTAGGTTTTCCAGATAGGCTGTTAGCCCTGACTCTGTGGTGAAAGCACACCAGGCATCAAGATGGAAGAAATAGCAGTGCATTTATGTGTCACAGGGGAAATGGCCCCTGTTGAACTCAGGAGACCTTGCTGCAAGGCATAGATTAAAGTATTTGCAGAAATCTGCTAAAATTTTCAGTTAAAGTAAAAAAAGGAAGCACATGCTGAGGGTGATGTTAAAGGGGAGAAGGCCTGTCCATACTTTCAAGAAAACTCTGTTTTGGACTCTTGATACCTGGACTGAGTTCCAGGTTGCCAGTACTGGTGTATTGGTTTTGGGTGGGATGGAGTTATTTTTCTTCATAGCAGCTCGTATGGTGCTATGTTTTAGATTTGTGACCAAAAAAGTGTTGATGATGTAGGGATGTTTTACTTATTTCTGAACAGCAATTACACAGCATCAAGGCCTTCTCTGATTCTCACTCTACACTGCAGCACGCAGCCTGGGCCTGCACAACAAGCTGGGAGGAAATATAAAATAATGACAGCTGACCTCAACTGACAAAGGGGATATCCCATACCATATGACATCACATTCAGCAATAAAAACTGTGTGAAAGAAGAAGGAATGTGGGGGTGTTTGGTGTTATGGTGTTTGCCTTCCCAAGTAACTTGGGAAGTAACTTCCCACCGTTACTTGTGATGCAGCCCTGATGAACACCCACCTGTCAATGAGAAGTAGTGAGTTAATTCCTTATTTTGCTTTGCATTTGCGTGCAGATTTGCTTTACCTGTTGTAATGTCTTTATCTCAACCTATGAGTTTTCTCATGTTTACCCTTCTGATTCTCTTCCACATCCCGCTTAGGGGGGAGTGAGCAAGTGGCTGTGTGGGGCTCAGATGCTTACTGGGACTAAACCACTACCTAACCCTGATGTTGTGAGGTCCATGACTAACCCTGTTACTTTTTCCATGCACAGTGCCATTTTTGCAAGCTACTTGAATGTACGGAAGTAGTTTTATGTTGGAAGTCCGTTGCAGGTTCAGACCCAAAGCATCACCACATCTGCAAAATAATGTGCCGCTGCATTCCTCCCCTTTGTCTGTCTTCTCTGTTTCTGTAGAAAAATCTCTTGTGTGGTCAAAGGAAAGCTCTCATGTGCCATGTAACACAAGATCAAATAGCTCCTGACACAGCTGTCCAAGAGAAGCAAACAATGGTGTCTTTTGCCCTGTACTAAAAGCTGCAGTCATGAGAGAAGAATCTTGTCTTAACAATCTTGCTTAGTTGATCTCAATCCACTTCTGAGTTTTTCAACACTGATGAAAAAAAGCAATAGCAGCATAAGGTTCTGCCCCTCTGCCTTGATATAAAAACAGCCAGCTTGCTGCTTACATGAGTTGGTGTTGCTCACACAGGGCCTGCGCAAGCCACCCTTGTGCTAGTACCCATGGAAGTCAAGGTCCCTCTGAATAGCAGCACAACCATCTGGTGTATCAACCACTCCTCCCAGTTTTGTATCATCTGAAAACTTGCAGATGATTCACTTAGCTCCTTAGCCCCAGTCAGTATTGAAGATATTATAGTATCAGCCTCAGTAATGCATTTACTAGTACTTAAAGTGAAACCTTTCCACTGTCACCGAAACATTTTCACTGTCACCAGGACAACTGAGCCAACATTTCCCACTCTTGGTCCCACCCACCTAGGACCTTGCTGAGATGCAGACATACAGACTTGCAGGCTGATGACATTTGCTATGCACACAGCTATCAGGGATGTCTCTAAACTTTACTGGTACCTCTTGTCTTTCCTGCTCAATTCATTGTTCAGGAAAATGATCTGGTTTTGCAGAGGTGCTCAAGTGAGTCCTGATTAATGACCACAGTGAAAAAAGCTTCTCCCCATGTACCATGATTACACAGATCTGCTGCTGCTATTTAATTACTCCTGTACTCATCCACACAACAGTCAGGTCAAACATTTGCAGTTACTCGGACACAAGAAGGGAAGTCAGAGTAGGCAGGAACACTGGCACATTTAAGAGCTTTGCTAGTAGCCACTCCTACAGACACACAAAACTTTTCAAGCACAAAGTTTGCATTCAGACAAAATTCCTGAAGAGTATTTTGGGGAAGAGACAGTGTTGCCGACTTATTGTCTCTTTCACAAAGGCTCTCTTCCTGGTATAATGGGACTGAGAAGACTGAGAGGCAGGATGGCTGTGTACACTTCCACTCTTAATACAGCAATGGGAAGGATGGGACCCATGCTTGATGCACCAAGGCTGAAGAGAAATGAGACTGTATTCTTGCAAAGTGTTTCCTGATCAGGGCAAATACTTGTGATGGGAGCAGAGCTGAAATTCCCTTTGCTTCTAACCCTTTCAAAACTTCAACAGATCCTGTTTGATTTGCCCTTTCTTGCAACACTGTCTTCTCTACATTCATAGATCCCAACCCCATCAGCTCCCTTCTGATAAACAATTTCAAGCAGGTAGATTACTAAGATTACATATTTTCCCTGTCAAGGATTGTACAAGAAAGGTGACATTTTCTTCTTGCTTCATGCAGATAGATAAACAAATATCATCACCCAGCTGTCCAGACAGGGTCAGATAAGACCACGTCTAGGAAAGCATATTCCAGTCAGTTCATTTAGAATTTATTGGATCCGGAGGACAGGCAAATCAGAAGGCCAATTCCTGTTAGTTTCTTGATACTGCACTTTCAAAGAACTTATCAACATGTGTTATTCCACTAGGAAGCTTTAGTATCCAATTAACTACAGTTAAAGTTAAAGAGGGTTTTTTTAATGAAAACCTCACCTTTTACAAAGTAACAAAAAAAAATCCTTGAGAATTTTTGTACTCTTTAAAAACTTGTTAAATCTAAAAAAAAAAGCCATTTATTATAAAAATGGAGCAAGCAGAGAATAAATATATGAAGATTTCATCACTGCCAAATTACTCAGGGTTTTGTAAATCTGACCTTTCCCCTCAATTTAAGTTTCCCAAAGTCTATATTAAAGCTAGGGTTTGGTAGCTGTGAACTTAAAGCTAATTAAAATGAAATTACTTGTAGAAGTGAAGACATCTGACTTTGCCAAACAGAATTACAATAAGGTTTTAACACAGCAGAAAGGAGCTGTCCCATAACTCAACTCTGATTGCTTTACAATGTTTTTACCTTACTTTTATATATATATACTGATTTATTTATTTTAAGGCTAGTAGTTAATAGTGTTCTCTGTAGGTTTACCTCAATAAACCTCCTTGGGGTAATTCCCATGACATTCAACTACATGCCATAAACATATGTGGAAGGAGAGTGTCTTCTCCTTTAAGGCTATCTGGTCAAAGGAGCCATAAATAAGAACTTAAAGAGACAAAAATCTGTCTGACAAATTATAAGGGAGGTCATGATAAGACCATAGCTGGTCAGTTACACTAATTGGTAAGGGTTATGTGGAGTGTGAGAATGTTTATTTTCTCAGCTGTGACAATAAGGGAGGGAAACAATCAGAATTGTAAAATCTGAGCAATTAACGTTACTGAAGACAACAACCAGAAACAAACCTGGTGAGTCACACCAGCTGATGGGCTATCAAGAAACTGCAGGCAAATTTGGAACTTTGCAAAGGATAAGGATGCAAACCTCAACGTCAGGGATATGGGAAGAGGTGGGTAGAACTATGCCAGCCGAGGAGGTGATGTGCAGGGGAAGAGGGAGCCGGGCGGAACAAAGAGGTGGGGTAGACAGACAAGGGTACAATGGGGCCAGTCTCCTGTAAACTGTGGCTGGTCAGTATGCCTGTCCAGCTGAGCCCTGAGCCTGATCACAGCAGTCTGTCCTGTCTGTTCTTAACTACTTCTCCGTGTAAACTCACTCTCTATCCCAAGTGGGTGAGTGCTGTGAGGAATCAGTGCCAGCTGCTGGAGTCCGAGCAGGGGTGTGGGAGCTCCCGGCCTGTTGTGTCAGCTTCTGGAGGAAGTGGGGGGTCTCAGTGCTAACAACTGGAGAAAAGTGAGGTCTTTAACGTCCAGTCACTGGGGTGGAAAAAGTTTGTATCCTGAAAATCAGCAGCACAGACAACTGGCGTAAGCGAGGGGCTCAGCACCGGCAGCTGGAGCGGGACTGCAAGTCACAGCCCGTGTGCCTGGTACCAGCTGCTGGAGGGACGAGTGTCTGTATCTTCCCCAAAACCTGCTGTGCATGGGTGTGTGTATTCACTAGCAATCTTCAAACTGGACCAGCTGGCAAGCAGGGGAACCTCAAGTCCAGGCTGGGGTATCAGGTGGGCAGAGGTTCCATACTGGTATTTGGGGGAAACTGAGTGTAGGGTGAACACTTGCTTTTAACTTGTGAGTTTTAAGTTCTTCTTTGTCTTGTCCCATTGCAACGCATCAGACTCTTTACTGACACCCTCTTCACCTACAGTTTACCTGAGTTTCACAGAAATGCAAAGGATTCTTATACTGTGAGTCACTGTGATTGTTTAGATGGGATTTCCAGTAACAATGAGACTGAGATTTGCAAATAGAAGGCCAAGAGATTTCAATAGCCCTTGGACAGTCAGGGAAATCCTGTCTCAGATACCCTTCCTGTACAAGAAAGCATAAGGGACCAACACTTCTAGCTCAGAATGCTGACTTCTGCCAACGAAAGACTTAATCTCACTGAAAGCTTTCCCATTGACTCCACTGGATGTTGGAGCAAACCATTAAAGTGATAATAGATTCAGTATGCTACCAGTGTCAATAAGAACCTGTCCCCTTTACAGAATAGAGGAAATTCACTCATGGATTTTGGGAAAGCAAAATATCAGCGTATCTGCTTGGTCTGTTTCCTGCTTCATGTTCTACTTTCCTAAATATGATGGTTGTTGTTCAAGGTGGGTGGGAAGAGTCCTCTGAGGATCTTATGTAAAAGTGGGCTCCATGCCCTGCTTTACCTTAAGTTGTGTGAGCTTTTTGTTTATCCACTATCAAGATAATAACACTAAATATCTCCAGCTGTATCAGGAGGATAAAAACAAAGTACCGTAGAGCAGATTCACTTACATGAAGTAACAGGAGTTACTTGGAAGCGAAGAGAGAGGATGAGTTGTACAGGAAGGACTCTTTTTTCTTGGTTCCCTATCTTTTGATTCTGGTGTTGACTGACTGTAGCAGTACAGAAAGTTATTTTCCCCTCTGAGCCTTGTTACATTTCTTGTTGACCACCAATAGTGACATACCAGTTCATTTATTAGTGAAAACAGCTCTGAATCTCCCCAAGCTACATGCATTTTAACTTGAGTGATGCACATCAGAAATACACTCACATTTCCATGATATTTTTAATTCAGTGTTGCATGGGGAGTGTGAAGTAGCTAACACCAAGGCTATGGATTCAATCAAGACCCAGGAAAAAAAAATGGATGAAAATGCCATACACTGAGAATGGAGACCAGCACTCGAATTTCACTTGTTTGCAAGTGATTTACAGTATAAAAGAAAGCACTCAGTAGTTCATTTGTCTTGCAGGATGTAGCCAGGTCTAACTTCAAACCCTTTGTTACAATACGAGGATCTCATTTGTAACCTAAACTACCCCTCACCACAAAAGAAAGTCAGATATTTCACAATGCTTAGAGAAAGCTAAGCAATTATCTCTGTTTAGGACAGCATGGCCACAATCTTCAGCCAGTGTTTCAAGGAAACCCATCCGGGTATGAGAATTGCACATCAGACACTCACTGGACAATCCCTGATGTCATTAATGGCAGATATGCACTTGAATAGCTCCCAAGTACTGTGCAGTCTCTTTCGTTGGATTGATTTCTTGTATGTTTTCAGGTGAGCAGGTACTACCTCCAGGAATTTTGGTATTGCTCCAGGGCCCCATCTGGCCTTGCTAGATCAATACAGGCAGGTAAAACACAGACATGTTTTGCAATCTTTTTCTGAGGGAGTGCCCAGCCGAGTCCTGCTTCATATCCTTAATATAACACTACCCACAAACAGACAGACTTAGCTTTACAGACACTTGCTTTGAAAAATCCAACAGCCTGGAGGACATAAACATAGTAACAGCAACAAGAGAAGAAATAATTTTCCTGCGTGTTAGAATAGTTCCAAATGCGCTTCAGCATCTTGGTTAACAAGCCTTCCAAGTGTCACCATTAAGATGTTAACTTCTGCAGTTTATCATTAGAAAATAAACACTTCCCACCAGTCTTATGCCCAGAAAAGGGAGTGCATATGTTGGCCTCTGCAGTATTCCTTTCTTTGCAGCAACAGGACTCCATTCAGCTACACACAAACATCTGAATTCTCAACTCTAATGCAGTCAAAGAACTGTGTGAGAGGGTCACCATACCGTATAGCATCAGAAAAGATGAGAAAGAGATGAGCCAGATCATATCTAAAACACTACAGCTTCAAGAGCGTGAACCTTCAGCTGTAGCAGAGGGATAGGAAGAGCCTGTGTCTATGAAGTAAAAGTGAAAACTCCTGTGATGAGTGACAAAGGCTGGTGATAACTCATGTTAAGAGAAAGGTCCTGCACCACCTTGCAGCTACAGAATACATTCACTATCTTCATTGCTGATGAGGAGCTGGGAGTGCTTCCAAATGGATCTTTTCTTGTAGCTGAGTCTGAGCCACCCAGGACCACTAGAAGGAAGCTGTAAGTAATAGTGGTAGGAGACTTTACTGCAGGTGATGAAGGCCCCCAACCTGATTTGCCATCAAGGAAGGCTTGCTGCTTGCTGGAGGTTCAAATACGGTGTGATGTGTAGAGGCTACTAAGGCTCGTCCAGCTATTACCTACGCCTGCTCTGCTACGTAGGCACTGATAGGGTGGCCTAGGAAGTGGCTACAGGGCTCTGGGTACAGTGATCAAGGGCATGGTAAGCCCTCTCCTCAATCCTGCCGGTGAGGGACAAGGGCTTGAGGAGGACTAGGTGGATTCTACAGATGAACTATTGATTGCTCAGGGAGTGTTGGCAGCAGGATTTCAGTGTCTATGACCTTGGGACCCTCTCTGAAGGTCAACAGCTGCAGTATCCACCTGACAAGGGGAGGCAAAAGGATCTTTGCTGATGGGCTTGCCAACCTGATAAGGAGAGGTTTAAACTAGGAATTATGGTGTCATAGAGAGATTCCTCAAACAACAAGTGAAGGAGGTGTGGATGAGCTAGGAAAGCCAAGGGCCCAGGGTGACTGGAACAGAAGGGAGATAGCAATCAACAAAAGAGGGGTGAAATGCAATCACTTAAAGCATAGTCTTGTAAAGAAGGAACTGCCTGCAGAATAGCCTTATGGGGAAAGCTCTCATGCCTGTTCTGAGGAATCAGCATGCTTGAGAGTCTCTGAAATGTCTCTACATTAATGCATGCAGCATGGAGAACAAACAGGAAGAATTACAAGTCTGTGTGCAGTTACAGGACTATGACTTCATTGGAATCATGGCGGTATAGTGCGATAACTCACATGACTGGCATGTTGTGATGGGTGGATACAAGCTTTTCAGTAGGGAAAGGCCAGTAAGGAGGAGTTTCCCTCTATGTGAGAGAGCAGCCAGAATGCATGGAGCCCTGCCTGTGGATGGGTCAGGATCAAGTAAAGAGCTGCTGAGTCCAGATTAGTGGGCAGAATAACATGGTTGAATTTGTAGTGCGTGTCTGCTGTAAACCTCCTAATCAAGAAGAATTAGATAAGGCTTTCCACAAACAACTGGAAGAAGCCTCTCATTCACAGGTCTTGATCATCATGGGGAACTTTAACTACTTCAATATCTGCTGGAAAGAGACACAGTAAAGCACAAACCTAGGAGACTGCTAGAGAGCATTGATGACAACTTCCTGATAGAGGTGTTTGAGGAACCAGCAAAGAAAGGTGCTCTGCTGAACTTGATGCTTATAAACAAGGAAGAATTGGTTGTGGATGTGAAAGCTGGGGACAATCCTGGCTGGAGTGACCACTAGGTGAGTTCAAGATTCTAAGAGGAGGAAGCAAAGCAAAAAGTAAGGCCACAGCCATGGACTTCAGGAGGACAGACTTTAACCTCTTCAGATATCTGCTTGGAACAATCCCAAAGGATAGAGCCCTGCAGGGAAGAGGGATCCATGACAACTTGTTGATATACAAGGATCCACCCTGAAACTCCAGAAAGATCCATCCTGAAAAGTAGGAAACCTAGAAAAGGCAGCCTGGAGGCCTGCAAGGAGCCTGTGACCAAACTCAGACATGAAAAGGAAGTACACAAGGGATGGAATTAAGTGCAGGTGACCTAGGAGGAGTATAGAGATGCTGTCTGATTGTGTAGGGAGGGGGTTAGGAAAGCCAAAATCCACCTAGAACTGAATCTGGTGAGAAATGTGAAGAGCAACAGGAAAGCCTTCTGCAAGTACATCAAGAGAAAGATTAAGGAAAATGTATCTGCGTGGTGACGAAGTACAGGGAAAAAGCTCAGATGCTTTCTTTGTATCAGTCATTACTTGCAAGACCAGCATTTAGGAACCCCAGGCCCTTGAGACAAGAATGAAAGTCTAGAGCAAGGAAGACTTACACTCAGTGGAGGCAAAGCAGGTTAAGAAGCAGTTAAACTGCATATGCAAGTCCAAGAGACCTGATAGGATCCACCCACAAGTGCTGGGGGGGCTGAATTGATACCACTGCAAGGCCACTCTTGATTATCTTGGAAAGGTTGTGGTGAAAGGGAGAGGTTTCTGAGGACTGGAAGAAAGCAAATGCCACTCTAATCTACAAGAAGGGAAAGAAGGAGGATCCAGATGAGCTCCCTTCCAACCTAACTGCTTCCATGGTTCTCTGATGAGGGCAATGACTTCAGAATGGCTGGGAGAAGAGAACATACGAGCACCAGAAGGGCTCAAAACTTGCTGTGGATTGCAATGTGCAACACCTTGGGAAACTCTCCTTCATCAGCTCTCAAATTTAATATTTTTTCCATTTCGACCCTGTGCCAATGTTGATAACAAACACCTGATGAGAATAATCTCTGGAATTTGCTATGATTCTTAAAAGTTTTTATAGGGTGCCTGATGAAAATAGACATTTTAATCTGGAGAAACATCATTAGAAATCTTAGGAAAGACTATTTCTTTTTGAACAGTGAACTTCTCTACAAGTTCTACAAGTCTGAAGAAACTCTTAAAGCTCAGCTATTCATTAATACTTTATCCATTTTCCTATCCAAGATCGCTAAATCTGGATTCATAAGGCTTCACAGATGGGAGTTTGGAACCTTTTTTTGTAAGGTTTTTTGGAAAACCCACATTTACAATGTGATAATAGTTCAAGTTAGCCAAAGAAAATGCAATAATACCAACAGTCCTGCTAGAAGAACATCAGCAAGAATAAACACAGTCCTTCCTAATCTCCACAAATTTCACTTTTGATTGGATGAATGCAGTAGTAACTGCTGGTGGAAAAGAAAAAATATTCTAATGTCCATAAATATAACTTACCAAATATTCTTTTAAAGAAAGAGGTTGAAACCTTCAAAAAAAATAAGGTAGTCATGACTCTTGGCAGAAAACTGGGCTTTAATATCCTCCCAAAACATTGAGTGGAGACTGTTCAGGTTGCCGGAAACCTTGATGGTACTGAGCTCTTGGACAACCTGATGAGTTGTGGCAAAGTGCACATAACTTCAGATGCAAAAGTACTATTACATATTTTGTGGTGTTTGCATCACTAGCAAGGACTGTTTCATGGACTTTATACTATATGTTACATTTTACTATCTATATTAGGTATTAAATATTATGTGTGTATATTTTTATACATATAATATAGAAGAAGCTATTATAGAGAGAGAGCACAATATACTATACAAAATATATATGTGTTGCATCCCGTGAGGAATAAATTAACACTGCACCTCTTACACACGTACATGCTGACTATATTTTTCACACTTGAGCAAGGCTTCCTCAGCACAGCTGGATCACTCTAAAAGCCTTTATAATCAGTTTGGTTTTGAAGCTTTCCATTTTCACATATAAACTAGCTGACAGCCTGCTGGGAAGAAAGTTGATTTGCATGTACTTCCTGCCTATTAAGGATATTAAAGAATGAAAATGCCTAAAATATTTAGATTAAATATATACCATCTACTTTATTTATATCTGTATTGGTGGCAGCTTAAATTAATTTAAATTGAACAAGAAAGAAAAAGACAAACTTGAACATTGATTATAACACGCTAAAGCACAAGTAGATCCAAGTTCTAGACACAGCAAGCATTTCTCTTTCCTCCATCATATATGAGCACATACAGGAAAAGCATACATAAATAATATTATGTCTCTGAAGACATCTGTATGCCATAGAATAATACATAGCCTCAGCCTTAGAATATTACATTAGCCTAATGAAGTACAGTTTCATTTTAACCATTTCTAAGATGGCTGTTTTCCATGCAAAACATTTTTACCACTCCTATTAGGGTGGTAAAATATATCTTCTGAACGTATCTTTCTTCTTAAAAATTCAGTTAAAAGTTTTGACTAATTTAATGATAAATTCCATACCAGGATCTCAGTTGCCCTGTAATCAGGCATTCAAGTGAACCAGAAGTGTTATTTGTGTGAAACTAAGCTTGAACAAAAGAGAGAGGAAAACACACGAAAGAATCAGGCATGGACTATTTCTAGAATATGGGGTCTAAGGGCTGTCCATAAAGTGTCACAGGGCAGTAGTCCCCCCTCAAGAGCTTACTATCTAAGCGGGGTAGAGTTGGCAACCAAAGTTGAAGTCCAGGCCACAAAAGAGTTCCCAAAAATCCTTCCTTCCTCCTGATTCTCATTTCAAGAAGGCTTCTTTGCATTGCTCTGATGGCACTGCTTATTTTACATAGTGATGTTTTTCAATCCCAGGCATGTCTCACAGACATGTTACGAGACTCCTAAAACTGAGCTGGACACTTGCCTTGGCAGAACAACAGTAGAGAGACTCTCTCACGACACCGTACAGACCAGTTGACACCAGGACAAGACCTACAGAGTGCATGCTTTTGACCAGGAGTCATCAATGTTGTTTCCAGCGAGAAAGGGAAAGTCATGGTCTTGATCCTGTCCTGGTCTGTTGCATTGGATCTTTATGTAACTGCCTTAGTTCACTCAATGAAGCTGCCTCCTCTTTAGGGATCTTTAATATCGTATTGCATTCGCTTCCTTCTTAGCCCACCTAGCACAGTTCAATGCATCTGTATAAGGTATAGCAACAAGACTTATTAGAGCTCTACAGCACTTCTGGACTCCAGCCCTTCCACCCCCACCCCCAGTAGCAGTGCACCAGCAGTCACTAGGTTCAGAATGACAAAACGTCCTTGCATGGAAGGTGTCCTCTGGGTTTAAAGTCCACTGAGTTCCTTAACCCACTGTGCTGTGTGCAGTCTCAGCCACTACAAATAGAAAACTATGATTTTGGTAGAAAACAAGACCCCCAAACAATTCTGTGACCTGGAAACACTCTGTAGTCTGTAGATTGAGGGACTTCTCTTTCTGCCAAGATCAGGCAGATCTTGACAGGCTTAATGACTCCAGGGGAGGAAGTGTGAACAGAATAAGACCTGTATACCCACATTTAACTTCATGAATATTCAGCTTCCAAAATTCTTCCATGAGGAAAAGCCAGACCAATGATGGGCACAAAATTAAGATCACAGATACCCCTTCAGACCTGCTCTGGTCCCTTCTCAAAAACAGCTCACAGCTTTGATATGTCTTAAATCTGCTGTGAATTCAAATAATTCACAAACTCTTCAAAAGCTCACTCCTCCTGTTCAAAGCCAATTCTTGTCAGATGTCACTGGAACATGAGGGAGAAATTGTGAGTCTGGATCAGCCATGAGTATAATAGTGGTAACCATATGAGCCAAAATGTTAATGATAGCTTGTTTATAGAGTTTCTATACTTAGATTGATAAGCCTCTTGGAATATCCAAGTTTATTTTATCCAGAAATGTATTTTTATTAAAGTTTTAGTGGTGTTCTCATCCACAGTAAAATATGGAGACAAATGAGAGCTTCCCTACATCCTGAATTTCATTTCAAATACTGACCAAAGTGTGTGGTATCAAGTAATTCTAATTTAGTAATGTTGTCTGCTCTTGTTTAAAACTTAGATACTATTTTGTCTACAGATACAAAAGTGAAAATGGATACTAGTCTATCTGTATTCTGTAAATGACTGAAAGCCCCAAAGCCCCATATCCACTTCTAACACAGTTTGCTAGATACCAAAAAAGTATTTCCCAAGCTTCTTCCTAAGCCAGACTTATTATTTCTTCACAGAGACACATTTACAGCCCAAGTTTGAAACAGAGGTGTTTCTATGTGAGAAAAAACCCTCCCTCCATGTCCCTGTTTAGTTCTCCATTCACCCTTCCTTTTGTACCAGCTCGCAGTAGTCAGCTATGACTCTATCCAGATCACTTTCTAAGCTGCAAGCAATTACTGCACAACCCCATAAGATTTCTTTGAGTTTTTTTCACTCACAAACCCTTTCATTAACTGGTTTCTTCATGATTTTCCTCTACATTCCTGTCAGTCCTGCTGAAGTAGTCAATAGGAAGATCAAGCACATGTCATTATGGCTTACTCTTCCATGAAAGAAAGAACTGCAAAACAGATGTGGAGCCCAGCCTGGCAGAAAGTTAAGGTGTCTAGAAGGTGGACATCAACATGCATCAGAACGACAGAAGTATCCCATAGTATCCAGCTAAGAGCTGCAGTTCTTCAGAAAGTCAAGCTGTTTCCCCTGTTTTCCACCTGGCAGCTGCAGACTCTTCTAAATCTGACTGGGAGGACCAATAGAAAATTTTATGGACACATGCTGATAATAATCAGGAAGTGCAGGCACTCCAAAAGTCTTTGCAAGAGGGTTTTATCAAACAGATAAAATCCAGAGCAATACTGGAAAGCT
>VXBH01004047.1:69113-114517 GCA_013400035.1 Rynchops niger
AACCAGTTGAAAGGAGTGATTGCCTAATGATACTCAGATTGGTGCAGCTTCAACACGAGTGCTGTGTGCAGTTTTGGGGTCCACAATGTAAGGAGGATATAAAAATATTAAAATGTGTCCAAAGGAGGGGAACATATATAGCAAAAGGGCTAGAGGCTATGATTTTGAGGAGCAGGACACTAGGTATTTTTCAGCTTAAAGAAGACGAGACTGAGGGTTGACCTCATTGCTGCCTACAACTTCTTCATGAGGGGGACCCAGGAGGGAGGTACTGGTCTCTTCGCTCTGATGTCCAGTGATAGGACAATAGGAGAGAATGGCTTAAAACTGCATCAGAGGAAGCTCAGATTGGATATTAAGAAAAGGTTCTTTACTGAGAGGGTGATCAAGCACTGGAACAAGCTCCCTAGGGAAAGGGTCATGGCCTCAAACCTGTGTGTTCAAGAAGTATTTGGACAATGTCTTTAGATAAATGGTTTAATTTTGCAGTTGCCCTTTTGTAGAGTCAAGAGTTGGGCTCAACAATCCTTGTGGGTCCCTTGCAACTCAGGATATTCTGTGTTCTATGATAACTTAGGTTAAAGGGCTTTTCTTTCATTGTCAGCTGGCTGCATTTCTGTAGGACTCATATGAGAAACATATCATCAGACTTTCCCACCTTTCTGCCCCCATAGTCCCTCAGGTTTCATCAGGGAGGATGTCATAGGCCTGGTGTGTAGAGATCTAATTTGATACTCGATTACTGTTGCACTTCACAACAGTACTGTTGCCCTTCGCAACAGTACTGTTGCCCTGTGAATCTGGACCTTAGACCTCATTGGGCCTGAGCAATCCCATTTCTTGTGTGAGTGAAAACTCCAGGACCAGCATCCAACCTGCAGCACCAGATGACCCCCACTCTCTTCCAGTCCCAGTCCCAGGGCAAGATGTCCTGCTCTATCCAAAATATTTCCTCTATAAATCTTCATGGACACCAGAGAAAAGCAGTTTCTGAAGCCTGGTCAGCTACCTCCTCTTTGCTTGAGACAGCAGTTACTGTCATGTCTGTGTTTGCAGAGGTGTCCATGAAAACAATTCCAGAGTCTGCCTCCAAACCACCCCAACTGACTGCTTTGTCTGAGCTAGCAAAGATGCATTTCCCCAGCAGGACAGTCCTTTCCTGGGTCCCAGTTTGGTGCTCACACAGGCTAGGAGAGGCCCTTTCCTTTGATACAAGATACATGTCATATGCTTCTTGCTATTACCCTGTCTGTGTCTGGTTAAGCTCATAGATGTGTATCCAAGTGCTGATAATGGAGAACTGAACATAGACCCTGGAGAAATTCCCTTCCTGTTAAACTGGCATCAGGCAGAGAAAGAATACATACCAGGTAAGCAAAAAAATAAAGGAAAAAAGGGGCCCATCTGAGCATGTTTATTTGAGTTGGCACAAGAGATATTTGCTCCATGGTAGAGATCATAGAGTCATAGGATCGCAGGATCACAGAATGATAGAATCATAGACTCATAGAACCACAGAAAGGTTGGTTTGGAAGGGATCTTTAAAGATCATGTAGTTCGATCCTGCTGCCTTAGACAGGGACATCTTTCACTAGATCAGGTTGTTCAAAGCACATTCCAACCTGACCTTTATCACTTCCAGTTATGTGACATCCAAATTTCTTTGGGCAACCTGTGCCAGTGTCTCACCAGCCTCATAGTAAAAACTCTTTCTTTATATTTAATGTAAATCTAGCCTCTTTTAGTTTAAGACAGTTACCCTTTGTCCTATCACTACAGGCCCTGGTAACATGTCTGTCTCCATCTTTTTTATAAGCCCCTTTTATATATTGAAAGGCCACAATAAGGTCTTCCTGGAGCCTTCTGTTTTCCAGTCTGAACAACTTCAACACTCTCAGCCTTTCTTCATAGGACAGGTCTTCAAGTACTCTGGTCATTTTTGTGGCCGTCCTCTGGACCCACTCTAACAAGTCCATGTCTATCTTGTATTGGGGGACACCGCTGGATGCAGTACTGCAGGTGGCTTCTCATGAGAGCAGAGTTGATGGGGAGAATTGCCTCCCTTGCCTGCTGGTCACACTTCTTTTTAGACAGCCCGGGGTACAATTGACTGTCTGGGCTGCAAGCACATCTTGTCAGCTCATATCTAATTTTTCATGTACTGATATCTCCAGGTCATTCTCCGCAGAGCTGCTCTCAACCTATTCGTCCCCTAGGCTGTATTGATACCAGAGGTTGCCCTGACCCAAGTGCAGGACATTGCACTTGGCCTTGTTGAACTTTAAGAGGTTCACATGGTCCTACTTTGCGAGCCTGTCAAGGTCCCTTTGGATGCCATCCCTTCCATCAGGCATATCAAGTGCACCACTCAGCTTGGTATCATTCACAAACTTACTCAGTCCCACTATGTCTTTAATAAAGATATTGAACTGTACTAGTCCCAACACAGACCCCTGAGGAACACCACTTATTACTGAACTCCATTTGGACAATGGATAGTTGTCCAGAAGAGATGGCAGAGGTGTTTAAAACTCCTAAGTGCCACTTCTTTAGATTTTCCTAAGAGTAACAGCTTTCAAACCATGGGACACATGATGTGATGAATCTGTGCTGAATAATATCTGAAAGTGCGAAAAACAGCTAAATGGGATGGTGCATGTATGTGCTTCTGTCCATCTGCAGGTGACCAGATGAGCTCATGGTGGGAATAAGGGAAAGGAAATTCTTGGCAGCAGTAGAGCATGTCCTGGAATTTCACTATCTGTCACCTCCAGACTGACAAGTCAAGTCAGGACAGAGCGTTTGCAGTCTGTCTGCTGACTCTCTTCTGCATAGTCAGTGAAAGGAGGAATACCAGGGAAAACAGCAAAGAACTAGACAGAGACAGCTACATTTTTTTCTAAAGCATTTTTTTCTAGAGATGAGAAAAGTGAGAGGCCTTGGTCTCTAAATCATCTCAAGTGCACAAGTTTCAGGAAGCAGCAGCTAAGAACAGCTCAAAGAATACAGCTAGCTGAGGAAAATGGAGCAAAGAGAGATTCAAGGAAATATTTCTAAGGATTGTATAAGCTTACTTTCTACTGACTTCTTTGTCTGGGATTACTAAAACATGAGGCAGCTAGGGCATTCTCAAATCCTGAATCAGAATACACTATGTAGCTAAAAGATTGCCCCCAGGAAGAAAGCACTATTTTGTTTCTGAGAAGTGTCATACAGCAAAAGTTAAAGCTCTTCCCCCTAGCGTGCAAATGGATTTAAGCCACAAATTTTATTATAAACAATGAAAAATTTATTTATTTTTCTTTCCTCACAGCCTTTTAAAATAGATATAAATATACACGTTGCCATCTCTGTATGGGCAAAAGTCAAGCTCATGAAAAGCTTAGCCCAATAGAGAGAAAATTCACAAGTTAGGGCTATTAGTATAGAGGGACTCATACAGGAACATACTGCTCACTGTTGTCTCCAGCTGCCACTATTAAATATTCTCCTGACCTTGACATTTTCTTGTCAGAACATCCTGAGACTGCCTTCATTACTGGAAGTACTTGTTCCTCCATACCATAGGTCAAATTCTACCCTAAGAAAAACCTTTGCAACCCATTTAGGTTGTGTGTGAGAGAACAGATGTTACTAAGGTCAGAGCAGCCCACAGCCCCCACTTAACATTCTACCAGGACTGTTTTAAAGCATTGCCAATTTATTCCACAATATTGGTAAGCTGACCAGAAGACTAATAGCTAGCACAGCTCTAAAAGAAGACAGTTCATGGGAAAGGGCTATTCTAGAAATTGAGAGCAAATTGCAGGCAAAATTAGAGGGAAGACAGCTTTGGGAACAGTTGTTAAGTAACTTAATTGCTCATTTATATAGGAGCAGAAGAAAAAAATCTCAAGCCATTATGCGGTTTGTGGTAGAGTACATTATGGATTCCCACATGAGTGGCATTAAGATGGAGTTAAAGGGCAGAGTACATATTGGTAAATTAAATTGCACAGATGGGGTAATTCCCCAGAAATAAACATCAGAAACACAGGGAAGTTACTGTTGCACTTAAAATGAAATCTTAGTATATGTAAATGCAGTTAAAACACTCAAGAGCCTTAACTCTGCCTTGTAGTGACACTACGAGGGAGAAAAGGGAAAGAGAGAAAAAATGCTAAATGAAATGTGCCTTCAATTTAACTTGCAAAATCTACAATATTAAATGTGTTTATTATAAACATATGGGCTTTCTCTTCCCCTACAGCAAGAGAGGGGGTAAACGACTTCCAGCTTTTCATTGCTGCTAGATTACAGACCTGACCCTTATTCTGCTTCGGGGGACAGCTTACAAGATCTGTAGGTCTTATGCAGGGGAATAACTATTCTCCCCAGAGATGAGTCCTAATTCTTGGCTCATGGGCATTCAGCACGATTTCTAGACTTCATTTCTAGACTTAGTGACAATATTTCCAAGTCACAGGATTTTCAAAAAGCAACAGAGATTACAGAAAAGAAGCTACTGATGTTCCTGAAGAGGCAGAAAAGTATGGTACTGGAAGCAAGTAAGCTGCCATTAAGCATGCCATAACGAGGGCAGGATCACAATCAGTTCTCTGCAGCTTTGCAGCACAGGCTACTGTTTGAGATCTTCTGCAGTCTAATAGCTGAAGGTCTGAAATGAAGGACCAGCATCAGCTCAGCTGGCTGTTAATGGCCAAGTTGTACTTTTGAAGGACAGTCACTTGTGATATCCGTCTGAATGAGTGGAGAGAAAGTGCCACAGATATTTTGTTAAACTGATCAAAACTGTGAAAAGTGGCCGGCAGAAGTAGTCAGATGAAGAAATAACTTTTGGTGCCAAGAAGAAGGGGAAGGATAAATATCTCACTAAATGCTCTGAATGCTTGAGTATCTAGGGGTGTTGCCTTAGAGATTACAAGTATTTTGGTTCATACCTGCCAGCTAATCAGGCTTCTTCAAACCTTTGCTTATGAAGAAGCATCAACCTTCTATCTAGTACAGAGAGGTTATGACAATACAGATTATCTCATCTTGCAAGATGTTTCATATATGAAGAGCAGATGCAATGACAGAATGAAGTCCACAAGTAGGCTGTCTACCAATCATCGCTCCAGTGAGATTATATATGGAAAGTGGGAGGTTTTTGTGGGGGATTAGAAAGATGACCTCCTATTCAGCACACCACCTTCTACAGCTCCACTGCCCTTTCATAAAAAAAGTCTTGGAAGGTTAGCAGTGTCCAATGCACTCCAAGACTTTCCTGTCCTTAGGTAATGACGCAAACAGTGTCACTTCTCCCTGGATGTAGGCAGCTGCCATCTCTCTAGTTTCAATACTCTCAAACAAGGTGAAGACTGTCCTTGGGAGACCTCCAGCAAAAACAGAGATGCTAGTAAAAGCCAAGGAGTGGTCAATCAATCAGTCACTCAGCAGCTTGTGCAGCTACCCAGCTGTCAGCTCCTGCCCAGCTGACTCAGCACTCCTGCATTTGGAAGGTTTTATGAGAACAGAAGCACAAGCCATTGGACCTTGAGAACCAAGGAGGCATTTGTATTGCTACCATGAAACTTCAGTGAATTTCCACCCAGCAAATTCAGTCTGTACCTGATTTTAATCACAACTGTCACAATCAGTTTTCATTTGTCCCAAAGCTACTTCTTCCTTCCTCACCAAGAGCCAGAGCATATAGGTTCGCTTCCCTCCATGATTGAGGTATTTCAGACACTCATCACCTAGCAAAGCACCCCCATGTGCCAGGATTTGTTCATGAGGAGCAAGGAAAGCTCTGAGAGGTCTCAGATTCTCACCTGGAACTTCTGATCCAGCACATGTTCCAGTGTCTTATCCAACAGCAGGCCTTGGAGATACCTTCAAGAGAAGGTGATAGATTGTGCCTTTAGAAAGATGGGACCAGCTAAATCTCCCACAGAGGTAAAATTTCTAGACACACGTGCTTGCAACTGCTTGTTGATGTGGGTGTCTTGCAAATCAGGAGGCCAGCTGTCATGTGTACCCTGCTCTCTGAAGTATAATATGTATCTGCACACGCTTCAAGCAACCTTCAAGCAATTCTGGGTTCCAGGACCTGACCACTTGGATATCTTGCCTCTAAATGCCTTGGAGAAATTTTCTTTCTGAACCATGGTTCTCACTTGGAGATGGGCTTAATAGCATTCCATCTTTTGAGGAGGACAAAAGTCATTAGTGCAAGGAAGAAAATGTGGTGGAATGGACCAGGTAAAACCTTCCCTAAATCAAACACAAAGCAAGTGCAAGAACTACAACCTCAAAAAACAGGTAAGTACAAGTCAGGATTTGAGTAGCAGCCTCACATGGAAATGCAATGAACACAATGGATGAAAGGTGTCGGCACCATTTGTTAAACAATACTGCTGTCTTATTTTATTCATCTTAGCAGTGAAAAGAAGTAATCACAATCAAAATTGAGTTTTAAGGGGGAAAAAAAAAAAATCCAGTTGACAGCTGCCTCCTTTTCCAAGACTCGGCCTTTCTTTGAATGTTAAATATGAGGACTTTTCATGTGCATTCATTGACCTTATCAAATGTCTAGATGAAGGGAAGAGAATATGATGATTAGCTACTGAATATGCTGAAATAAGAGTGAGAGTAAATTGTGTGTGATCTGAAATGAGTTTTCGACATTTTGAGCTTCTAATTTCATTTTCATTTAACACATCAGAAACACAATTTGTCTTGCAAGCTGTGGTTTCGGTAATAACAATTAACCAGCCTCAGGGCATGTGTGATTATCAAGAGATGGGCATAACCTTTAGAAGATGCGAAGGTTTTTATCTGCTTCTTGCATATCTTCTGTGATATAATTATCTCTCTACAAGAGTATCTTTTGCTATTAGTGCTATTTATTAGTATTTTTGCAGAGCTCTACAGAGGAGTCCATGCAGAGAGAGTCACAACCACAGGCACAAATCAATTTAAGCAAAAATAGAAAATTAATTTTCTTCTTAGTGCCTCAACACAATAAAATTAATGATGTATCAGAGAACACACAGATAACCAAAATCTCTGCTTGAGAGAAAGAACTTAGCTATTACCAGTGCAGCCACCAAGGTGACAATTCCATCAACAGTCAGAATTTGCACCTGAGCCATGACGGAAAAACCTTCCTACTTCTCCAGTGGTGGGAGACTCCCATTAACCTTGGATCATTCTCAGCAAAATGGCCACTGTTGAAAAAGGAGGAGGAGAATTTTCTTCAGTTTGTGCTGTATGCTTTGGAGGAGGAGTGGGAGTCAGACAGATTCCGGGTACACATACCCTTCCTCAGGGCAGAAGCAAAACCAGTAAAGTTGGAAGCAGTGCCACAGGCTGCACTCCTAAACATGAAGTGGAAACGTTTTGCAAAAGTGTCCCTGGAATTCTTCTCGCACAAGACCTTCAAACGACAAGCCTGATAGAAAAACCCTCCAAGTTACCTGGCCACCAAAGTATGCAGGCTCCATAGTGGTACAGGTGTCACGTTACAGTCTTTTTATTCATACCTGCTTTCATTGAAACTCTCATCACTCCATAGACTGGATCTTGAACTTCTTCTGTTTTAGCTGGAGTTCCTAGCATGGACAATGGAGTGCTGTTCTGGGATCCTGAGCTAGAAAGACCAAGATCTGGTGAAGCTTGTAAAGTCTTCTGTTTCTATAAAGTTTTGTTCCCTCAGGACACACACAGGGTCTCAAAGCCTAGAAAAAGAGCACTTTAGCTAGTAAAAAGGTACATCTACATCCTGTCTTCCAGCAACTTTTCTTAGATAAATGACATCTATTTCCAAGACAGTCAAATTTCTTCTGTCCCACCTACTGCTAAGCAGATCATGTTTGTGCCGACTGTTCCATTGGGTGGAGATAACTGCTGCTTCTTATCTATCTTACAGAGATGTCTGTGTGTTCCCTCAGTGGCAATTACTTGATTCTCTAGAAGCACTCCTCATCACTGTGAGAGATCCAAAGACTGAACCAGCAACGTAGGTGCTTCTTGTGAGAAAAAGAAATTGTTCTAGTTGGCAAATCAGCATCCAGAGAGGTTGGCTTCCCACCCAACCCAGGCCTTAATTCTACACACTCAAGCAACCCCAGTTCTGTGTACAAGCTGTACCTTTAGCAGAAGGTCACAAATGATGCCTTTCTTCTGTCCCTCTTAACCTGGAATTAA
The DNA here is from genome assembly GCA_013400035.1 of Rynchops niger. NCBI lineage: Eukaryota > Metazoa > Chordata > Aves > Charadriiformes > Laridae > Rynchops > Rynchops niger. Next base: position 77,304 of record VXBH01004047.1, read on the forward strand.
TCCTGGCTACATTTATTGTAGAGAGTTTTGAAGGAGACACCTCCCTGGAAGACATCCAAGAGCATAAAATAGTTCCAGGCATCACAGGCACTGTTTGACCAAAACCAGGATGCTAGGAATTCCCCTAAGGGCAGGGATTTTCTTTTGTTTTAAGGCGCTCTGAGCTAGCCTGGCAAGCTACCTCAGAAACAAGCAACAGCTGCCCATAGAATGCTTCTTTCCCTCTCTGTTAATGAGTGACTGACTTCTGAAGCCCAGGCAGGATTTCCACTTGGTTTTGCTCTAATTAGGGCCAGGACTCTCAACTCCAGCAAGCATTCACTTTTCTCAGCTACTGGCTTGCATGATTTTAAGGAGAATGACCCATGCGTTGCACGGTTGTTGTCCTCATACAGAAGTTGAATTAAGACAGATCTCAAGGAAGTGCAATGTGTCATGAAAACTTCAAATATGCTGGGCCTGGGCTGTATCACAGATGTTCCTCAGAGATCTTGAGATCAGACGGAGGTTAGCAGCCTCTGGAAAGAGAGAAGCGGCCTAAATTTGCATTCTGTCTTGGGAGTTAAGATCTGGAATTAAAGTCATCTTTACCTTCTCTCCCCAAGGCATAAGCAGACCCACAAAACTATTAGTGCTTTCTCAGATTAAGTCTTTTCCACATTCATATGGATTTACAGCCAATGGCAGGAGAGCTGATACTGATCAAATAATTAGTTAAAGGTAGCAAATGAAAATACACCAGTCTCCTGTGAAATTTGATTGCTGATTATTTATAAAAGACATGCACTAGGCTACTTAAGAGTCTGCACTTCCAGCTCAAGAACTATTTCCTCCAGTCATATGCAACTTAGAGAAGGCTTAGGTTTTAAATAAATTCTGATAGTTATATTTAAATCTTTATGAATTCATAACCCTCTCCTCTCTCAGAAGAATCCCAGTCAGGATCGGAAGACTACTTTGAGAAAATAAATCTATATTATTATGGATTTATATATATGGATACATATATATACATTTATATAATATGGATATGTATATCCATATATATATATATATTCAAATTTTTCAATAAGAGTGGGAAGAAAGGGTAAACATTTTGATGAAGCAATTTCTCAGAGGAGAAAAGAGCATTTTTCACAATCCACTGGGAGAGGAGAGCTCAGGAAAGAGCTGATATAAAACATTTCACCTAATTATTATCTTTATTTAGCATATGGCCAGTCACCTCCAATGTACTTGATTTCAGAGACATTTGAAAGGCCTAGAAAACATCAGGGAATACCAGTAAGATAAAAACAAATGTAAATTCAGGGACAATAAACCTATGCTTACAGTCTGAGGTACCACAGCTGATGTTAATTCTCTGTCAGAGAAAGTGAACAAGGAGACGAATATGGTCCAACCTGTTTGATCTGGTATGGTAGCAACAGAAAGCTGTATCATGTCCCTTGTTATGCTAGGATCTGTACAAACAGTGCCATGAATTTAATGTCATAGACAAAAAAACGTCTAACAAAAAGTCCTCCTATCAGTAGAAAAGCATCCGTATTTTCCTAAATTTATTTACAGCCAGCACAAGATTCATGTCATACATGCACACACATACACGCCTCTTTTGTGTCTCCCAGATCCCTAGGGGGATTAGGTAGTCAATAAAATTCAAATACCAGAGGCACAGCTGGATGTTTTCTGTGTGGCAGTCTCAGAGCAGTGGGTTTTACTGCTTGCCAAGAGGTCCTCGCTAAGAGTCGATGTGTTTAGTCAAATGACTCTGAAGATTTAAAACATTTATAGTGCCATTTTTGCTCTGTCCCCTTCACATGCAAGCTTTCTCTTGAGATGAATGGTTTTCAGCATGTTACAAAAATTCTTCTTGAGGGAGAGAAGATGTAAGGAAATAGTCTTGAGTGGCAAAACTAAAAATCTTGCCAAAGGTATATTTGTATAAACTAGGTCCCAAATATGAAGGCCTAATGCAAGAGCTGATGAAGTCAGCAGAAACACTGCAGTAAGTCTGTTCAAGCATCCCACTAGTAGGAACCTATTCACTCTAGGTTAGTTGCATTGAGTTAGACATAAAGAACTTAATTTCAGATACAAGAAGAAAATTGAATATGATTGTTATGGCATAATTACCCTTCACAGGACCATTACTGTTTAAGATGGATGGAAAAGATACGCCCCCGCATAATATAGAGTTCAATTCAGAGTGAAAGCATTTATGGCTCATCATTGTTGTGACTAATCAGACAAGAGACATTAGAATTTTCTAACCTGTCAACAGGATGCAGATTCAAATTGCCAAGAGAATGACCACTTTTGCTAAACTTCAAGACTCCTTTTCTCCTGACATAGGAAAAAAAAAATTATTACAAGAGTCAGAGCAAGTTCCTGGTAGCTACATAGAAATGGAAACCTAGCTAGGAATGAAAAGAAAGGATATTGCCTGCAAATATATCAACCCACCAGTGAGAGAGTAAATTCCCATTACCTAGAGTAGTGCCTTCAAGATGCTTATTATGCCTTATGGACAGTTTGTGCCTTATGTGTTTATTGCGCCTTACAGACAGATGCTTTATTGTGCCTTACGGACAGTTCCAATATTGGCTACGGTTGCTGGCTGGCTTGGTCTGGAAGCACAGGACGTGACACAAAGAAAAATCCTTGCTTCCCAAAGAAGGATAGAAGGGTGCATGGGCTGAGTTCTGCCCTTGGAAACAAGACAGCTTTTGTTTATTTTTTCTTCTTCAGCAAGAATGACTTGTGAATGTCCTAGGCAAAAAGATGCTTTCCAACAGATCCCAGCAGCCTGAAAAGCTGTTAAACTTACAATGTTGGATTGCTTTGTTGTTCATCTTATTCAGATGACTGGGACATCTGGCTTATTTCTAGATCCCATTGCCTGAACTTAATTTCAATGTGCCTGGCAGCTCAGGTGATTGACTGTGGCCCACATCATACTGTGAAAGTGTATGTAAGCATTGCATAGGGCAGCATCTGTCTGTTTGATTTGTAACACTGGCAACAGGCTGATAACACATGTCTAATTAGTCATACACATCAGTTACAGGTTCTGACTACCTTTTGCCTCCTTAGAGATGGTTACTTATGGTATGCCAACTTTATGCAATAGAAAGCAATGCCCACAGCTCTGACAGAAGCTGGGATGCCCATATGGTGCAGTGCTTGAGTCCTGCAAGGAGTAACGCACTGCTTACAGTTCTGGAGCTGGACAGGCCTCAACCTTCTGCGTCTCTGGAGAGAAAGACACACGAGCCACTCTTTGTCACCATGTGCCCACCTGTTGTAGCTAGGCTAGAAAAAGATCTGCTACCTTAAGGATGCTATTAACACTTCACTTGTTTGACTTAATTAAATGGCCCTGAGTAGTAACTGTCTGGGAAATGAAGGTGAATGTGTTTTGAACATGAATGCCAAAAAAAATGGCCACTAATGTGTGTTGGAAAAGGTATTGCAAACATAATTTACTTGCTTTTCTGGTGAGAAAGCCTGCCTTTAGTGCTCCAGACTTAATGGTAGAAGACTTGTGACATGTAACTTGGGAAGGGACAGAATTTCTTAGTTACAGTCATGCAGCTTCCTGTTCAGTATTGTCCGAACTAGATTGAACCATGGTAATATCATTAGTGGCATTACTGCTGGATTATGGACCCTGTGCTCTATTCCTCTGCAGCCCTCATTGATTTGTTTGATTTGCCTTATATTGAACTGTGATTCTGGCCACCAGAGCACCAGTACATCAGCACCATGGTTCTAGGTGTCCCCCCAAATCCCCTTTTCCTAACCAGGTCAACACAGTTAATTCAGCAGTGCTAGAGTGAGCACTATCCTACAACATGTCTACATGAGTTCATACAGTGTGACAGAACTGAAGCACTATTGATCATTTAGACAGTTAGACGTAAGTTATAACTCATCAGTAGACCTACATAAGAATAATTTTATTTCCATTCCTGTAGCTCATCATTCAAGATTCCTTCTGCCAAGAATTTGCCCTGTATAGATATTTATGTCTGAGTTAATTTCCTGAGTATAAGCCTTTGTAGTGGAAATGGTGACAGAACTGTAACTCTAATGGTGTAGCAAGCATCACCAAAATATTCTTTCAAAACAAACTGAAATCTAAAAACTTACTGTAAAAAAATTTAATAGTCACTGTTTCTTACTGTCCCTGGCCAAGTAGCTTGTACTTCTAGGTAAATTTTCAATCCAGTCATCACATACAGATTACAGATACAGCTCTCATTGAGTACACATTTAGACGAAAAGCTTTGAGAGCTTGTCATGCAGTCAGGGAAAAAAAAATATTACGTTTTCTAATTCCATGAATACTACAGTTTCTTCATTACTTTTAATTCTTTGACCTCCCTGGTTTTTGTCCACAACGTCAGGAGACTTTCTTGATTTATCAGTGATTGGTGTGGTATCCTCACCTTCTGTCAAAAGCCTGGCCTGTCAGAGACAAGTACAGCTACATGAATCAACCCAACCTGACAAGAGCAGCTGATATTTCTTTTTTTTTTTTTTTTTTTTTTTAATTTCAGAGGCCTGGTACCATGAATGGGATTTATTTGAAACTTTCTCTCCAACTAAGTACCTTCTGACACCTCACAATCAATTCTGGAGGGCACTTGCCTTTCCTAGGGAGCTGAAGTCTGCCCTCAAAGTCTGAGGGCATTCAGAAATGTACCAGGAGCTGGTGACTTAACAGAAGTGTCTATGTCCAGCTGGCCTGCTCTTCTGGAGTTAGTCGTCTTCATTAACAAACCACTCTGTTTCCACAAGCTTGATCACCTCCCTCCCTTCTTGTATCTTTCTCAGCATCATAGGTATCAATCTGCTCGCATTCATTCACCTCACACGTGCCTCCTCCAAACAGCATACACAGCGCACAAACACACACACACACACACAAAACCTGTTTCCTGCATGCTTCTTGTGGAGACAGGGAGTGAAGCACCCTCAGGAAGTCGTTGATTGGTTGGCATTGGAGTTTTTACAGAGTATATGCTGGACATGACTGCTCTGAGAGACAGATCTTCCAATTACTTTCACAAGGGAGTAGTTTAATCTTCCCATTGAAGTCCATTAAAGTATGAACCTGTAATCAAGGTTCAACACTCATGAAATTTAAAGATTTCTGCCACTCACAGATTACTGTACTACAGAAATATTGAAAAGAGGGACAGGAAGGTTGTGACCATCTGTCTCCCACTTTGAAGTCATGACAGAGTTGGCTTTATGGTCAGAGTTGGCTCTGAACGACAGGTATCTAGCATGCTCTCCAGCAAGATTTTCATCATCCTTTCACACTCTATCCCAGTACTACACTATCATTGCTGTAGAATGTCTTCCTCAGGTCCAGGTTCCTTTTGTTGCAACTTAACCCATTCTTCATCATTTTTAGGAAATCGCAGTATTTCAAATGGGATTCCTACATGTGATTTTGGGCAAGCTGTGTTGGCTAAATCCACTGAGGAACAATAGAAGACTTTGGCTCTCAGGCCATTTAGTTATTCCATGTAGACTGGGTCAGGCAAAATGGAGATGAAGCATTTGGATAGGAAGTATGACATAATGATGTAAATAAGTCTCAGCTTTGTTTTACATTTCTAACAGTTGTGAGCTTCTGAAGTAAGGATTTGGGTTTGTTTTTTTTAAAATTTTACCTTAATTGTTGGTAATCAGAAAGCCAGGGCAATTACATAACATATGTAGACAGAGCCTTAATTTTATTTAGTACAAATGCATCATGCATAATTTTCTTAACACAAATCAGATTTTTAGTTATGCCATTATGTCAAGTTGTTTGAACAGAAATTGAAATTAATTAGAAGTCTGCAAAACAGCTTTTAAAAATATGTTCTTATTTATATTGTCTGCCTTAAATTGTTGAATTTACAAAGAGAAAAAAGTTAATTAGTACAAGTTTTGCATCCTGAAATGGAGTTTTTAAATGAAATAAGCACAACTAATAAGCAAATGGGCTTAATTTCCCAGTTGCAATCATCATGGCTTTCAAGATCTCAAATTCAGTTGCCATTTAATTACACAGGAAAAAATACATTCTGCTGCTCTTACTCCTAACTTGAACCAGTTTCCTCAACCCCTAGTTAAACAGTCACTGAAATGAATTTGGTAAATAATGGAAAATCACAAGGACGTTCTTGCTGCAATATGTACATGGGTGTTGGGCTTAGTCTACCTTCCTACACCAATATAGCCAGAATTTTCACCAGAGCCTTTCACAGGCCAAGTTTAGTCAGTTTTGTCCCTGAAAATGCACAATAGAGGTAAATCATTATAGCAAATGCTAGCAAAGATAGTTACCTTCAGGGGTTATTATAATACTAAATTTATTTTCAATGAGTGAATTTTCTATATTTATATTCAATATTTTCAATTAAATTTCTTTGAAAAACTGCATTCACTTGGAACTACAAAGCAATATAGTAGCCTAAGGAAGACAACAGAGACATCTTCAGGCAGGAATACCTGTCTTTCTCTGTGGACGTAGAGATTACACAGAGCAGCAGACCTTTGTAAGTCACAGCCATTCATAAGTAGATCAGGTATCCAAAAATGACTGTACAGTGATTGATCATTTTTCTAATATCTTTGTTTTTCTCTGTAGTTGTTATATCATGAAGCCATAATGCCTTTTAGGAAACCTTCTAACTACCAGAATCAGAATCCACAGAGTCGCTATGAAGTTCTTATCTTTTTTCACGTGTTTTCCTGTAGCAATTTTCCAATGGAGTCTTTTCTTATTTAGCTACCACAATCTACATGTGTCTTTTAGGACGTCTCGATGTTTAGCCAAGAGAAACACAGCTGCTTTCAGTTTCCAAGTGACCTTGTAAGAACCATTAGCTAGTCACACAAGAGAGAATATGAAAGAGCATCTGAACAGCCTTAGGATTTCTTGACACAGAAGGCCAAAAATAGATACACTTCTTTTTCTGAATATCTGCACTTCCAAACTTGTTAACATGNTTCTCCTAGATTGTACCCTAAAAGAAAGAAACAGGAAACATCAACATATTGAGCTAAAAAATCTAGTTTGTTTTGGTGTGAGTCAGAGTTTTTCTGCAACAGTGACTTGTCCCATTAATAGCAAATTAGGGTTCAGTTCCGTTACCAACAAGAATTGTAGCAGATTCAAAGCATCACAGAGAGCTGCGCATCGCAAGCGTGAAACAAACACCGACTCTCTATGATATGGTTAGTACTCAGTGCAAGAGATTGACTTTATGGTTAAAAAGACAGAACAAAGAATCTCAAAGCTACTTTCGTAACTGCAAGCAAATTCTTCAACATAAAGACAACAAATAAATGAATGCTTTTTCAAAAAAAAAAAGCAACATTTAGCAGAGCACTTAGTAGAAGGAATTCATTTCATGAAGTTGTCTTTCTACAGATTTCAGAAAGGGAAAGTGATGCTTTCTTCTTTGATTTTGGTCAGACGTGTCAGATTTTGACTTTCAAATCCTGAAAAATACTTTACAATAGATTTAGGGAGAATAAACTTCTTGCACATTGCATTTAACATATAGGTCAGCTCTAATAGGGGTTTTCTTCACATTTTGTTCTCCCCGTTGACTCATATATGTCAAGTAGTAATTTGCAATAACTGCTGTACTGTAAGAAATTCACTGCTAGTGAATGTTTTTTAAAAGTGTTACTAGATTTTTTATTTTTCATTTTCAGCTTTATAAATACAATGAAGTTTTCTGTGTGGACAAGTCTAGCCTGACACCAGTTCACAACACTTCTGGAGGCACTAATGATGATCAACAGACTGGAGGCCCAGCACATTTCATGTATCATGGACTCCGCTGATGAGCTTTTAAAATTCTTGTTAGGGAGTCAGAATGCATTTGAGCTTTCAGAATTATGACATCTTAATAAAAACTATAAGAAGGCAATGTATACACTGCAGACACTCAGTATTTTTTCCATCACAGTGAAAAAAACCACAGCATAATAATCAGAAAATGCTGTATCAACTGTATAAAAAAAGAAAAATGTTTTCTCTTTATGTAGTATTTCAAGCAACATGCAAATGTTCTGGCTTGATTCAGCAAGCCAAAATTTTCTTGTTTGGGACAGTTCTGTTTGCTCTGTTTGTTTATATTAGAGTATGGCAATTCTTCAGACCTGTAGTTTGTGAGTCTGCCCGTCCTTTTACACTTTTTGATTTGGCTTCCCAGCCTGGATTATGGATACCTTACTCTGAGAAAGGGTAGTTTTTACTCTCTTGGGAATCTTTATTTGCAAAATTACAGACAGTAGAGTTTAAGCAACATAGCTCAGCAAGGAGTCTGACAGTGTAAGTATTATATTTATTCTCTATTCAAATAAATTCCAAATATTTTAGCAATTCTAAAATGAAATGCTGATAATCTCTTTTTTAAACATAATCAAAACTCGCATTCGCTGTAGAATAGCATTGACATTTCCCACAGGATTGACTTTTACAGAAAAATGTAGGTTGGGAGAGACTTCTAGAAGTTTCCAGTCCTGCCACTCTGCTTAAAGAAGAGTCAACTAAATCAGCCTGACAAGGGTCTTCTCCAGTGAGAGGCTGGATATCTCCAAGGACCTTCCCACCTCTCTTGTCACTGTTCCAGGGCTGCAGAGCTGTCAAGGGAAAGCAGTTTTTCCATAAGTCAGGTGAGAATTTCCTTTGTTCAATTATGGTCATCATCATCATCTCTTACTCTCTCACTGTGCACTTCCAGAAAAAGTCTGTGCCCATCTACTGTGCAGTTCCTCTGTGAGAGGGACTACACATCCTGTCCCACCACACACCACCTTGGCAAAACTGCTAAAATACAAATGTGAGTGTAAATGGTGTGTGCACATGACATACTCAAAATTGCCTGAGGTGACAGTTACATGCCAGGCAGACCCTCCTCTTAGGGAAGTATGCTGCCTCCCTGGGGGCCAGGTTAGGGACATCACTAGGAAACTTCCTAGCCTGGTATGGCCTTTGGACTGTTACCCACTGCTGCTTTTCAATGTGGGTTACAATGAAGTTGCAACACGTAGCCCAAGGGTGATTAAAAGAGACTTCAAGGCCTTGGGAGAGTTAGTAAGGGAATCTGGGGTGTGGGTTATTTTTTCTTCTCTCTTTCCAGTTGTGGGCAGTGACATTGGAATAAAAAGACACACTCTGTTAATAAATGGCTCTGTGGCTGGTGTCAGCAATACAGTTTTTGGGGTTTTGATAATGGGATGGCCTACACGGCACCAGGTTTCCTGGCATCAGATGGGTTTCACCTTTCTCAAAGGGGCAAGAGGGTCTTTGCTCATGAGCTAGCAGGGCTTACTGACAGAGCTTTAAACTAGACTTGTGGGGGAGGGGAGTATCATCAGTCTTGCCTGTGACAAGTGAAGAGGCCACACACCAAGGTTAGAGAGATGGGGTGCTATCAAGGGTCCTCAGACTGTTGCTTCGAAATGTGCTGGCTCCTGAGGACCCAACTGGGAAACACAGGCAAACTACCTCAAAGGAATGCCACCTGGAGAGCAGCACAAAGGAATTGGAGCCACTCCAGCCAGCAATTCAGCTTCAACAGGGACCCAGCTTAAACGCAGGGACAGGTGATGTTATGGGGGTGGGCAGCTACTGGTTCTTTCCTGGTACTGGAAAAACCAAACATCAGACCAGAATCAGCAAGATAATTCTGAGCAGCAGCTTCCACATGTCTATACAGTTTTCAATTCAGCTTCCTGGCTATTCCACTTGATGGGAAGGTCTGAGTAATGATGAAAATGCTGACACATCTCACTGTTTCCACTGCATTCTTTCTTTGCACTACAGCCAAATCAGATCTGGAGGAAAGTCACCCTTTTTCAGCTGATTGTTTCTGAGGAAACAGAAGCAGATCCATCCCCTGTACTTTGAAGATGTGATGTTGTAACTCAGTAAATCATATTGGTAAACGGTTCTTGACAAGACAATGGGCTAGAAGGAACAGATAGACCTAAAACCAAGTACCAGAATCTTTAGTGGTCTGATTGTCCAAGAAACTCCGCTATACCTCATGAAATGTGTCCTGTAGGTGAACTTGACTAATTATAATATGAAAATCACTCCTCCAGAAGTTGGGATACCTGCCTCCACTTGAAGGCCCTCACCCACTACGCCTGTGCAGAAAAATTAAGAGACACTGTACCTTTAATTGAAGATGAAGTAATTTTACACCAATCAGCTTCAAGACAAGGAATTATAAGCACCAGTAAAAAGTTGATAAACAAAGAATATGTTAATTATGGTAATTTACAATATATAAATGAATGACTATTTCAAAGTTGTGTGTGCTAGCCTTGCAGAAATACCCTCTAGGATCCAATTCTGTGCAGAACTGCTAATAAGTAGTTAATACCTCCACTCTGTGTGTTATTGTCTTGCACACAATCTAAACAGTCCCACAAGTTTTGTGACAATGAACAGAAATATTATAATACCGCTCTTTCTGACTGGATGAAGACTTGCTTTATTGCAGTAACAAATATCCATGGGGCTATGAAAGAGGCAGTATCCACTGTATTGTGACAACCTGATATAAAAATTTAAATACTGAGTCTGCATCCTGAAGATCTCTGTAACATCCAGAGCTGGCAGAAAACAGATATAATCCTTTCTAATATCTGCTCCAAATACATAGCCCCAGTATAACAAACATAAAAAAGGAAAGTACTGCAGTAAAGACCAATGGGCTGCCACCACCCAGCTGTGAACACAAAAACAGCTTTCTTGAATCAAATTAAAAGTCCTCTAATTGTGTATCCTGTCCCATTACAGCCTACAACAGATATGTAAATGAAGTGCAAAACTCATCCTCAACTTCCACCAAAAGCAGCTTAAAAAAGCTTTCTGCACTGAAATATCTGAACTATCATACTTCTTCATTTGTTAAAGTACCCACAAATAAACATATGCTTCACTACAGCATTTCTGAGACCTCTTACAATGCTGACAAAATCTTGTAGCAGTGAGTTCCACAATTGAAGTATGAATTAAAATACTTCATTAGGTACGGGTGGCTTTCACTTAAAAAAGTCAGTCACTGAAATACAAGGAAGAAATATTTTGATGACTTAGCCATAACCTTAATATTGCTAAGAAAAGGGGAAAAAAAGTTAATTGTATTTGGCAGAAAGTAACAACATATTTCCATATTCAGTTCAGTTAAATTTCTGCTGTGTCTTTGTAACAGTCTTCCAAACCTGTGAAAAGTAATAAGGTCTGCATCAATAACTCAAGCTTTGATGAGAAGAAAAACACTTTTTAAAAATTAATTTAGTCAGTCTGAAATTGTTGTATGGGAGGCAAACTAAAGTATTTCAGTTTGAGACTTGTGGTTTTACCCAAGCCGGCAACAAAGAACCCCACAGTTTCTTCACTCACTTCACCCCACACCACGCCAGCGGCAGGATAGGGGGAGAATCAGAAGAAAAAGGCTAAACTCATGGGTTGAGAGAAAGACTGTTTAACAGAACAGCAAAGGAAAACAACAACAACAATATTGATAGAGGAATTTACAAAACATGATTAATGTACCACTCCTCACCAACCAGAACCGAGTGGTGATTCCTGCCCCATCCCCAGCCAGCTCCCCAGCTATATACTGAGCATGGCATCACATGGTATCGAATACCCATTTGGCTAGTTTGGGTCAGCTAGTTTGGCTCCTTGTGAAAATTAGCCCTATATCCGCCGGAACCAGGACACTCTAAATCAATTTTTAAGTGACGCCTAAAAAAAAAAAAAAGTTTTAATACATTTTAAGCATTTATTCATTTTTTTTAAATGCAGCATGTTGCAAGTTAACATTTTGTTTTGAACAACATCAGTACTGATAATGATGCATCATGGGTTATTTATAATCCTTTGTCAGCCTTCTTCCTGTTGAAAATGAAGACAGAAACAAATTAAATTTTTTAAGACCCTCAAAATTCTTTTTTGCCCCCAGTTAAAAAATGTCACTTAATATTTCTTCTAGTTCATATTTCTTCTTCTTCTTCAATGTGAGGAGTCGTCCTTTCTTTTTTATTGCCTTACATACAACTTTATGATGTTGTGCTAACAAAACATAGTTCGAAAATGTTCTTTCCACAAGACTCTTTCTCTCTCTTTCTCCAAGTTTCTCTAAATGTTTTGTTAGGTTTTTTTATGGTTTATGAATAACTGAGCCTGCTTCCGTGTCCATTTTGCATTTCCTGCACACCTAAAAGATTATATGTTCTTTCCTTGCCTTGGGGTCTAGTATTGCTTGAGAGGCCTCCAAGCTTTTGTGTTGTATTATGGGGAGAAGCCTGTCTTCATATCACCATCATATAAAATAATTTATTTTTACAGAATTCCAGGATGTATCATTTAAAAATCAGCAACCACCAGCCCCAGCCCAAAACAAATCAATCACAAAGATAGGGCAATGAAGAGTGCTCCTTGATGTGCATCCCATCAGGTACTAAAACCACCCTGTATAGTAATCAGCCATTGTAGTACATTGCTTGTGTGAAAAGCTAACCCACAGGAGAGCTGGCAGTAAAAACAAAATCTCATTCTCTTCTGATGCCAATTAGCAGTCCACTCAATCCACAAAAGGAATGGCATGGTTGGTTTTCCTCACCCTGTTTCCAAGATATCAGTAAGGCCAGAGAAGGCATCTGCCATCTCTTTCCCCTTCTCCTCTTCTATTTGGGTTTTTGTTTAGTTGGTTTATTGTTTGGTTGGGTTTTGTGGTTGGGTTTGGTTTTGTTTTTTTTTTTTAATTGGAGGTGGAGGAGGAGGAAAGTAACATCACTAAGCAACTTTTCTCCTGGAGGATACCCAGTCAGGTCTCATCTGATCATACTCTTAGCCTCACGCTTCTCAAGCTGTCATCCTGGAAAAGTTGACTGTGTTCAGCAATAGAGCTGTGTGAACCAGCTCCAAGGAGAATCACAGTGTCTCACATGTCTTCCTTGACAGGAAGTTCTCTCGACAGCTTCAAGTACTCCCAAATATTGGCACCCCAAGGCAGAACAGAGAGGAGACCCTTCAGCATGTATACATGGTATCATCAGTTCTGACTCAAAGCAGAAAAACTAATAGTGTTGTGACACTAATTCTAGAGAACTTGATCCCAGTGATGCCTTATTCAGTATCAGGAGTATGTTTACATGTCATTCTCCTTCCTGTTGTTTAGACAAAGATCAAAATACTCCGGTAAATACAGTAACAATGCAGAGAAGCAGAGGAAGGTTCTTCTGTAGAGCTGCTTTGAGCACTCATTTGCTGTCTTGAGAACCTGCTGAGACATTCCCTTTGAGTATCCCCCTTGAAAACAGGACCAGGAAGCAAACCTTGAATGGCAGTTCTGCTGGATGTCTGCTCTGCAAAATGACAGCTCCATCCTGGAGCTCCCAGATCCAAGTTCTGGGGCACTGTCCTGAAGACAGCAGACCCTAGAGCCCTCTGCATCCTGAGTGTGTGCCCAAGACAGATTTGGCATGCTTCAGTCACCTCCATGGGCATTTAGTGACATGATAGGCAATGTCCCTTCTCTGGGGCTGCCCATAAGGACTAGCATCAGTAACCAGGCTCATAGACAGGTTTCAAAGGCCAGAAACAGGAAAATCTCAAGAAGCTGCCAGAAAAATTACATGACAAGAGGTAAACAGTGTCTGCCATCCTTCCTGCTCAGGGTACAGGATGTTCTGTGGCAGTCATTTGCCTGTGGTAGGGCAGATGGTATGTACATAACAGGGCCTGACGGACTGTGGGAAATGCACCATAACAAGGACTGAGTTCTCTCTGTTTTGGAGTGAGAGAAGGCTAACTGTGTGTGTATGAACTAGGCTGCCAGGCCTTAGAGACAGGAATCTTTAATTTAGAGACATAGTCTAAAACTCCTTCAGTAAAGCAGAGCTGTCTTTTTATGGAAAATACAGGCAAAACAGTTGGAAATGCCTGTATAAGACTGCCTCTAAGACACTGAGAACTTCTTGTAATAAGTTGTTTTCCATGACAGATAGGTGCCCCGTTGAAGAAGTGGTTGGAGTAACAATGGCTAAAGTAATTCATCTGATGTGTCAGGTTTTTGCCTATATTAAATAAAAGGGAAGAGATAAAAAGAAACATTTTATTTGTTCAAAAGTATCGATCAATCAGAGGAAACATGCATTTGAGAGTTTTAAAAAGTGCTAGTGAGGCCAAGTGTGAGTAATAACTCTGTCACTGCAGTAATTTCAGTTACTCAAACTTGGGAAATCGTGATTTGGGGTTTGGTTTTTTTAATATTGTGCAGAATTCACCAGCAGAAAAAAAATATATGCAAAATTCACAGTCTCACATTTTCAGATCCAACTGGCAACTTTGGATACCCAAGTGACATATCAGTGAAAGGCACAGAAAGTTTTTTGGTTCAACACTATGGACTGTTGATTCTTTGTATGGCTGAACGATCTATTTCTCACATACAGCTGTAGTTTAGCCATATGGTGGGACGCCAGCTGGAACTCAGCCTGTACAGTGGATAAATAACCTCTCTATGCTACACAGTCTATTTATTTCCAGTAAGACATCCAAGCCAGTGTTGGAGTTTCAGCCTCCACTCAGAGCTTGGCCAACAACTTACACCACCTAAAAAACAGGCAGCCCCAGAGGATCCCTGAAAACTGTTTGTGCAAGGGAGTCCCAAAGAGGACAGAAGACCTGTTCCCTAGGCGAACAGGTAAAGCAGACCCTTCTGGAAACATCAAATAATCACATCTGTCCTGACTAGGACAGAGAGACAGGTACCGCTAGGACACTTAAGCCTGCAAAGAACAGAATGCAATTCTCACCAAGGCCTAGACGTATGCATTGAGGAGTCTGCTTTGTTTGATTTACAGGAAGAATTAAAAGCCAAGATATTGCCAGGGTCATGTGTTGACAGCAACACTTTGCATCAAGCATCATTGCTTAGCTTCACATTGCAATAGTCAGCTGCCACACAGTAAAAAGTATCCTCCATATCTCTGTCCCTTGCTTCTCTTCCATCTCCCTGTCTTTCTTCCCTGCTTTCTTCTTTTTCCTCCTCCTCATTGCCTTTGCATGTCATTTTTATGCTTTATTCCCACTCTTCCCAAACTCCACATGGTTCACCAACCACTTAATTTTTAGTCTCAACCCTCCAGCAGCAGCCAAGGAAGATGCTGAAGAAGATTAAATTTTTGCTTGATATTGGACCCAAATCACAGCTCCTCAAAGCTGTTCTACATTTTTTTCCATCCAGAATTACAGCAAGAAAAGCCAGAGTCAATTATTTTCCTTGAGCACTAAAAATTCCCTCTTCCTGTTTCTCCAAGAGGTAAGAGATCTCCAGTCTTCTTCTGTTATATCTAGACTTCTTACTCTTCCTATTCTCTCCCCTCTTCCCATTGGGGTAGTGGGAGTGAGCAAGCAGTTAAGTGGGACGTTGGCTCCAGCACCACCCCACTATACAATGAGAACTAATAATAGTCATTCCTTGAGCTGCCCCAAGAAAAATGTGTTGCTTGAAGGACTGAAACTTAACTAGCTTCTGCAGTATTTTAACTTTAAAAATTTACTTTTCTTGTGGAATTTTGAACAGTATTTTCTCCCATTTCACCTCCTCCCTTCAGCTCTTATAACATCAGAGGGGCAATAATAAATGCACTTTCTCTAGACCCAGAGCATGTATTTTCTCTCATTGGTTAGATGCATGAGAGGAAAAAAATTAATATTTTGCCCACTTTACAGACAGCATTAAGTCCAGTGGGTTTCACCCACAATTGTTCTTGGAATGTCAACAGTACAAGACCACTCTTTTTGTAAATAGATTAATGAAAATAAATTGTGAACAGAGCAGGATCAAGCACTCCCAAGAAACTCTTTTCAGCTTGAACTTGCTCAGATATAGTCTTACTATTTCCCTAATAAATTTTGTCAACAGAGGTTCTTTCTGGGCCCATCTGTCTATCAAATCTTCCTCCTGCCTGCTCATTTGGGAGACAGTTAGTCCACTTCAATTGAATTTGTGAGAGATGTTACAGCCTGGAAGACACGTACTACTCAAAGTTTTTATACAATTATATGCTTTATAGAGAAGAACGCCAGCATTTAGCAGACAAATGTTGATCCCATAGTAAGGAACTCCAGGAGCATCCCACAAATACAACAGAGTTGGCCAAAAAGTGGCAGCTAAGCATCAGTGTAGGCAAATGTAATGTAACACTTCACCTTTAGGGAAAGATAACCCAGCCCCAGACCCATGATTCTCCGTGACTGAAAAAGACCACATGGGGGTTCCCATTAACACTGGTATCCCATGAATAAGAGCCCTGATGATACTTGCATGTCTCTTGGAGACGGTGGTGACAGTAGTTGTAGGCAGCCAGCTCTCATGCCAGACGGGTCTTACAGGTATAAGGAACACCACAACTAATTGGGCCGATGTGGGATTGTCCCTACCTGGAGGTGGCAGGTCACTATGAATGAATCGGGAAGAGAACAGAGAACTCTGAGCAAAATAAAGCAGAGTTATCTCCTTTCCAGTCCAACCCTCACTCCCTTTACTGACAAGGGTGAAATCCTCCTGCTTTCTCTGGCTCTTCCCATGAACTGTGGCTGTAACCGTAACTGAACATTTCTGCAGTGCTTTGAATACACATGACATTAGGAACATGACGGCTACCACTGAGACTGAGGAGTGGGGAAAGCATATAAAAGTAAGGTCTTTTCTCCACCCAGCACACTGGTCTGATATGTGTGTCTTCCTCTTGATTATGTCACAAGCACACAAAGTACTCTAAATACTAGTTCTGGTCAGTAGATTGTGTCAGCAGAACAACATTTCTTGAGAGTCAAGCTGGGCTGGGGACAGCAATGATCTTACAGATAGAGATCACATTTTTCCCCAGTAGACTTTTTAATTCATTCAAACTGGAAAGTTTTCATTGGCAATTTACCAGTATAACAAAAATTCTAGAACAATGATCTCTTTCATGCAAGTGAGAGATGCACACATTCAGTTGGAAGGTTCTCAGCACAGGTGTCCCTGATACATCAGTAATCATAGAACCAAAGAATCATAGAATCATTTAGGTTGGAAAAGATCTGTTGTGGTTTAAACCCAGCTGGCAATTAAGTACCACAAAGCTGCTCACTCCCTACTCCTCAGTGGGATGGGGGAGAGAATCAGAAGAGTAAAAGTGAGAAAACTCATGGGTTGAGATAAAGACAGTTTAATAGGTAAAGCAAAAGCCACACACACAAGCATAGCAAAATCAAGGAATTCATTCACTACTTTCCATTGGCAGGCAGGTGCTCAGCCATCCCCAGGAAAGCAGGGCTCCATCACACTAATGGTTACTGGGGAAGACAAACAACCGTAACTCCGAACATTCTCACCTTCCTTCTTCTTCTCCCAGTGTTATATGCTGAGCATGACACTATATGGTATGGAATATGGCTTTGGTCAGTTGGGGTCAGCTGTCTGAGCTGTGTCCCCTCCCAATTTCTTGTTCGCTCCCAGCCTACTCACTGGCAGGGTGGTGTGAGAAGCAGGAAAGGCCTTGACTCTGTGTACACACTGGTCAACAATAAGTAAGTAAAATATTCCTGTATTCTCAACAGTTTCCAGCACAAATCCAAAACATAGCCCATATTAGCTACTATGAAGAAAATTAACTTTATCCCAGCCGAAACCAGCACATCAGGACACAGACAGGGAAAACATAGACTGCAGCCCATTCCTATTCTGTCAGAAATTATATTGACAGATCCTGTCAAAGAGCCCACTCCTTTCAAGCTGGAGGCAAAAGCCTGTACTGGCCCTGCCGCTGCATCTCGTTGATGATTGTCAGCTGAGAAACAGGTTCTGCCAGGTGTATCCACCTCTTCCATCCACAACAGAAGAGCAAACACACTACTCTTCAGTACCTGCATCAAGTAAAACTCTGCCTAACCTTTTCCTCACCAGGTCTGAGCCAGAGTAATGTGTTTGAAGAGCAGTAGCTTCTCCAGTAGTCCCTTGATCAATACGCATTCTCATTCTTCATTCCATAATTCCCATGAGCCTTTATCTCTTCTCTTTTCTGAGATGCTTTGGTCAGGGAAGCAGGGGGTTGGAGACAGGAAGGAGAGGTGATGGGATATTGTGTGCCTCCCAGTGCGCAAGTCATAAGGATGCAAATCTAGAACAGCTTCATCCCTGGCACTTGATGGTATAGACATTTATTTCCACTTTCCTAGTGCCTTATTCAATGTCACCTTATGGCCAGGCTAACATTTGTCATGTAAGCACTGAATTTTGTTTGCTCCACCCTCAATTAATTGTAGCCACTGGGGAAAA
This sequence comes from Rynchops niger, assembly GCA_013400035.1. Taxonomy (NCBI): domain Eukaryota; kingdom Metazoa; phylum Chordata; class Aves; order Charadriiformes; family Laridae; genus Rynchops; species Rynchops niger. Next base: position 95,678 of record VXBH01004047.1, read on the forward strand.
TGTTTTCCTTAGTGTGTGTTAAGACAGGCCCAGGACACAGATGAGAAAAGAGACACCATTCACTTGCAATGAAAGTTTCAGTCTCTTGCACTGCTCTTCCCCTTCTGTGTCTTTGCTTTCATTCCTATCACAGATTTTTTTTTTTCCCAGCTCAGATATCATTCTATTACATCATTTCTATAGTGAAAGAGATTTTTCTACAACACCATTTCATGCCCGAACAAATTTTCTCCATGTTGTGATGAAGAATTCCATCAGAAAGTCTTTTTTCTTCTGCAGAAACAAGAGGTTTTTGCCTCTCTACTCCCTTTCCTGCTGATTCTCCATTCTTCCACCAGTCATCCAGCCAGATGGAATAATAATAGTAATTCTTCCTTACCAAAATGATGTCATGTTTACAAGAAGGGGATACCAAGGAATTCACCAGAAACAGCATAAAATAGTCATGTTCACTTCTCCCTCAATTTTGGTGGTATCACCACACTCACCAAACAGCAGATCAAGCCTCAGACCACTGTACATTGTCAAAGACTGCCCTCATCTAGGGTAAACAAAAAGCTAACTAAGATGGAACCTCATACTACGGTTTCAGTGATGCAAAAGCATGAGAGCACAGAATCAACCAGGACTGAGTTGCAGCTGAAAAGCCTCTGAGAGAAGAGAGCTTGAAGGCTCTGCAGATTACTGGTTACCCTTTTAAATTATCTTAGCCTATGCCTAAATCAAAGATTGCATCAGGCCTTTCACACCTCTTGAGCAACTCCCATGGTGTCTGGTTAAAGAAATGGATAATTTCCAGCCTAATGTGCCCATGAAGAGTTAGTACAGCTATACTTCTTCACTGACTAAACCCCACTGTTTGACTGCAGAGCCTTTCCACGCTCTCCATAAAATTGTGGCTGTGGAGGACACATGGAGGAAAGGTTTGACTGATGAGAATACAGGTCCTGGTACTGGAAGATTCAGGAAGAGAAAGGACAAAGGCCTCTCATTGCGCAGCCTCTCTAGTCCACAGAAGGACCAACATTGTGTGGGAAAATTATTGATTTTTTCAAATATGTGTGCAATTGGGTAATCAGACCTCATGTCAGGCTTACAGGAATAGAAACATTTTCTCCAGACTCGATTTCCAAATGAAAATTCAACCTCACCGAACAACTAGGAAACAAGTCTTTGAACAGCATTGACAGAAATTCAGCACCTTGCAGGATCAAAGTACCACAGAAACCTCCGTTCCCACACACCGGTTCCAGTGACTGAATTGGTGTTGCTAATGAGATCTGATCCTGCCAGTTATTTGTTGTAGAAGAGAACATGTCCCTCTTGTGTTGGTGACGGTAGCAATTATTCCACAGTTCACTAATTGCTCTGAGCTGCAGCATCTATCCATTGCCCTCCAGAACCTTTGTACATCATCAGTTGACTCAAGGTTACATAGCCTTGTAACAACTCAACATGCTACCCCAGCTCACACTACAGTGAGATTCTTATTTTCGCTTCCTTACTTACTACTTTCCACTCCTGCTGACCTAATCTCTGTGTTCAAAAAGCACCAACTGGCTTGTCTTTACTATATCCCAATTCTCATCCTGAAGCAAGCTGAATTTCTTATTACCTCCTGACCTTCATTTTCTCAAGCTGAATGCACACGTTTTCTAAAGAAATGAACAGCTTGTACTTACTATTCCTCATCCTTGTGGGCAACTCTTGCTCTCTGCTCTATCGTTGCCTGCCAGCAGTGTGACAGGCAGGGATTATCCAGGAACTACCATGGCTTGCCATAGCTGGCATCTCACTAGTAACTTGTATTTGGGGAGGAGATTACAAATATTCACTTTCTTTTCTTTGTCTCAGGTCTACATCACCTTGACAGAGATCAAGGATGCCCATGCAATGCATACTTCTTTTTGACTGAGAGAAGCATGGTGTGCTTGCAGGATCAAGCAGATTTAGTCCAATATCTGAAAACAAAGACCATCAGAAGTGTGTTACAGAATCCTTTAGTGTGCTTACCAAAGATGATAGCTTCCCATCTATTGGCCTGTTGAGAGTAGTTTGATCAGCCATCAGTGACACCTTGATGTTTAGTGCATTCCTGGACTGTGCTTCTGAAACTCCTCCATCTGTTACTGCATTGAGTTCTTGTATATCTTAGCAGTCACTGGGAAAACATTTGGTGACATGACACCACGAAAGGGACGATTGCAATGCAACATTGTAGTGACCTGTGAGCTTCACACATTTCAATGAGGCATTCCATTGTCATGAGGAAAGAGTGTTTTCCAAAAGCAAAACCTGTGTAAAAACAGTAACCTGGAGAAAAGCAGCAGATCTCCACTGAGCTCTCACAGTGAATGAACCAGTATGGGTCACCCTGGGGTGAGCAGCATAACCCAGGACTAGCACAGCTAGTGGGGCTGACTCCCAAAGGTAGCAACAACAACCACAGGCAGTTTGCACTACTGCAAACAGTGATCTTTCCTCTGATCTCCTTCTATTCTCTACCTCTAATTTCTCCTCCCCCACTGACCAAGAAGTGGAAACTCCCTATTGTAGAGAGAGATGACTCTCTCAATCTGAATACTCCCTTTTAGAATGACATTGCATATCTGATGACTGTCCCCTCTCTTCCCTCCAGGTATCCCCAGATAAATAAAGAAGGCAGTAAAAGCCCCATAAATAACTACATGTTGTTTCATGAAATCACAGAATCACAAAACAGTTGAGGCTGGAAGGGATCTCTGTCACTTACCTTGTCCAACCCTCCTGTTCAAGCAGGGCCACCTAGAGATGATTGCCCAAGACCATGTCCAGAAGACATTTTAATAACTCCAAGGATGGAGACTCCATGGCCTCTCTAGGCAATCTGTCCTAATGCTCTGTCTCCCTCACAGTGAAAAAGTGTTTATGTTCAGGAGGAACCTCCCATGTTTCAGTTTGTGCCCTTCTTGTCCTGTCACTGGGCAACAATGAAAATAGCTTGGTTTCACTTTCTTAACTCCCTCCCTTCAGGTATTTGTACACAATGACAAGATTCCCCGTCATCCTTCTCTTCTCCAGGCTAAAGAGTCTCGGGTCTCTCAGTCTTTCTCAGAGATACGCCAGTCCCTCAATCAACTTAAAGACCTTTTGCTGGGGTAACTGTCCCATCATCCAGATCATAAATTAAGACACTGAACAGGATTGGAACCAGTGTTGACCCCTGAGGTACAACATTAATGAATGGCTTCCAACTAGACTTTGTGACACTGACCACCAACCTCTGGGGCTGACTTTTCAGCCAGTTTTCAATCCATCTCACTGTACTCATTAGCTTTGCTTGAGGGACTAGTGGGAGACAGTGTCAGAGCCTTACTGAAGTCCAGGTATATAATATCCATTGCTGTCTCCCATCTACTCATTTAATTGTAGAAGATTATCAAGTTGGTTAAGCACAATTTATGTTTCTCAATCACATTCTTGTCCTTCATGCATCTGGAAATGGTTTCCAGCATTAGTAGCTCCATCATGTTTCCAGGGATCAAGGTAAGGTTGAATGGTGTATAGTTCTCTGGATCCTCCTTCTTGCCATTCTTGAAAATAACAGTGATATATGTTTTCCTCTAGACTTCAGGCACTGCTCCCAGTCACCATGATCAGTTGAAGATAATTGAGAATGGACACAAAATTACACCAGCCAGATTCCTCAGTACTCACAGATGCATTCTATCAGGCCCCATGGACATACTTATTTCCAATTTGCTTAAGTATTCCCTGACCTGAATCTCTTCCAAGAACAAGAGAAGCAAGTCCACCTTGCTCTAGACTTGCCCCCTGGAGTCTGGGGCCAGCAATTTCTGAAGGTCCATCTTACTGGTAAAGATTGAGGTGAGGATTGCATTCAGTACTTGCCTTTTCCAAGCCATACGTCACCAGGGCCGCTAACCCCATTCAGCAGTGAGCCCACATTTTCTCTAGTCTTCCTTTTGCTGCATATGTACTTATAGAAGGCCTTCTGGTTTCCTTTAACTTTCCTTGAGAAATTCAGTTGCAGTTGGACTTGGGCTGTCCTGTGTCTCTGCATTCCTTCTAAGCTGCCTGTCCTGCTTCCTTTTTGGGTTTGAGTTTTGCCAGGAGCATTTTGTTCACCAATGTAGGCCTCCTGCTATCTTTGCTTGACTTCCTGCTAATTGGAGTGACAGATCTTGTGATTGGAGGAGGTGATCCTTGGATATCAACCAGCTTTCTTGGATCTCATTCCCTCTAGAGTGCTCTAGGACTCTTTGAAGCAGATCCCTGGAGAGGCCAAAGACTGCTCTCCTGAAATACAGGGTTGTGATCTTGCTTTTTGCTCTCCTCCTGCCTTGCAAGATCCTGGACTCCACTATCTTATGGTCACTGCAGGCAAGGCTGCCTTCAACCCTCAAATTCCCAGTGAGCCTTTCCTTGTTTGTAAGTATCAGGTCCAGTAGAAGACCTCTTCTCTTTGGTTCCTCTATCACTTGTGTCAGAAAATTGTCATTAATGTTCTCCAGAAACCTCATGGATTGCTTATGCCCTGCTGTGTAGGGCAGATATTGGGATGGTTAAAGTCCCCCAATGAGGACCAAGATCTACAAACATGAAGCTACTTTTAGGTGTCTGTAGACCTCATCCACTTGTTCATCCTGGTCAGGTAGCCTATAAGAAACACTCACTGCAATGTCACCCATACTGGACTAGTCTTTAATCCTTACCCATTAGCTCTTATTTGGCTCATCATCCACCCGTAGGCAGAGCTCCACGCGTCCTCTAAAAAGGCAAACTCCACCTCTGATGTAAAACTCTAGTAAAGACCACAGGCCTAGTGGTCACTGCTGTGTACCACACATCTCTCAGTAGTACTGTGGATCTGCAGTACTGTTCCAAACACAGGTGCCTGTCCTTTATTTGTCCTAGAGGGGCGCTGCCTTCATCTCCAAAAGGATGAATCAGCAACACTCACAGGTATTTGTGAAGCCACATTGTGCCTTTTTTTAATTATCTTCTCTACCACTCCCATGAAGTCCTCCTGATAACAAAAACACAAGTATTAAAAGTAATTAGTGTCCAGGGACATGGTCTCTTCTGGGCTCCAGGAGACTCACTATTCAGTGATGGTATACAAACAGAAGCCTTTTGTTATAATGTGACATCACACCATGTAACTGAGGGTGAGGCACTTCCTATTGCACATGGTATGAATGCAGAGGTTTCCCAGGAAGGTACAAAGTCAGCTGAACTACCCAGAGTTGTTGAAGGAACCAAGTAAAATATGAGGTGCATTCATCTTGCATGTCTGGAACCTGCTGGCTCAAACGATGCCAAGATTCCCAGCTACAGAACAGTATGCTTCACTCTGGATCAGAGGTGAGGATCAAAAATACACAGAGTGTGGATAATGTCAGGTGTTGTTTTCTAAGAGAAATAAAACCCCCATGTGAATCAGGATGCATCCATTGTTATTCATTGCCCAAGTCAGGGTGCAAAGCAATCATCCTGATTCCCATTTCTTTCTGATTTTCTACTAAGTTTGACAACTGCTATTGAATTGAAGGGCATCCAGTCATTTTTGGCTACGAACTGGAGCTAAAAATATCCCTGTGTTTCCTCATCCTGAGACTGGTGTGATACAGGTTGTCCTAGAAATTCAGCAGCTATAAAAAGTCACCCTAGTTAGTCTTTCCCATTGAGCCTTTGCTACCTAATCACTAAGCAGGACATTACAAAAACTGAAAACAAGCAAAAAACCAATCCCCCCCACCCTAGGGACTCTTACAGGGAAGAATAAAAGTCAAAACAATTTGTAAGAACCCATGGCAATGTAAACAACCACAGACATGTTGCACCAATGAGGATCTATCTCTGGGTGTAAACGTCTGAGAAAAGTGGGGACCTGATTAGGTCACAACTTAGATTTGCCAGGAATGTATAATTATTCAACAATACACAATGACTCTCCTCAATTCCAAGCTCAGTCACTTAAATGGGCAAGTTTAGAGACACCATACTGCACAATCTCACTTGGGTTTCCACCAGGCACCTGTGATTTGACCACTGGGATTCAGCGATTGTTAGTGCAGGTCACCAACAGTATCATACCACAGAAATATCAGAAAAATTGCATCCTACAGCTGTTGTGTTGTCTCTCTGCAGCACTGTCATATGCTAAAAAATATATTGCACTTTCATGCTTTTTGTGATTCCTCTTTTTCCCAACTTCTATGGGAAGCCAGATCTGAAGCAGTGAGGACAGCAGAACAATGACGAACATGGTGTTTGTAACAGTGAACTATAATTCTGCTACCAAGGTGACTGAGCTGATTCTGTACCAATTAGCCCTGGTCTTCACACTATGAGGGCTCAAGATAAGGCTACCTGACTTAATTTAGATATAAATGCACACGTAATTTTAATAAAATGTATTATTTTAATTTATACTAGACTTGTTAAAGGAAGGAGAAGTTGGTGTGACATTTGATTGGCAGATTCATACTCACGGATATGGGTTTATACCTTTGTTCAGCCACCTGCTTTTCTCATTATCTTTCTAGACCAGATTTCTACAGGGAAGAAATCCCTTGGGTAAGCTGAAAACCTGTCCTTTTCTCTCCAGGAGGTAGGTCAGTGTTGGAAGAATGTAATGAGAGAAGTTGTTAGTCAGTCTGTCCAGTCCTCTGGGGAAGTCATGGCAGAGCCTTCACTGTAATCATAGTGCTCCTAGATTCATGATGGACCACCTTGTCCACTATTACAGTATTACCCATGCAGGAAAATCAGACAAACACCGAGTTCCCCCAGAAACAACCTGAATCCAAGTCTGCTGGGATCCTGGCACACAATATGTGGGGTTTTACAGCACCCAAATTATACTCATTGGATTTCCAAGGGATATGATTTCTCATCTAGAAAAGAAAAAAAAAATATATAAAATAGACAAAGATTGTAACCTAAGCCATTTCCACATTTCTCATTTTGCATGATGTAATCCTTTTCCCTTAAATCAATTTGAAGAGAAGATTCTTCATGCAGGTATATACACAAATCTCCTATGAACTCCAGTTTGACTGATATGACTACAATCACTCCACAGAAATTTTCCTTCTCTTGCTTTCTTTTTTCCTTTTTCACCTCTCTAGAGATGCTTAAAGCACAACACTTCAAAACAAACAAGCCAGTTTTATTCAAGCCTGCAGCATGCAAATCACTCCTCATTTCAGACTTGCTCTTTAGAAGAAAATATACACTATTCATGCTCCAACTGACATCGCATAGAAACCTTTGAGAATAGATAAACACTGGACAGGGGTAAAATTTTGGCACAGTATTCCAATTCTGTCTGGGGAAAAGCCCTAAGTGAATGCCTGATACACCCCACACCCCACAATGGCTCTTGCAACCACTGTTTTGCCATCTAAGTTGGGAATAACTTCATTCCTGCACAGAGCATTACTTTACTCCCAGGAGTGATGATGAATTTACCTCCAGATTTGCATACCTAAATAGACAAATAATCATCTGGTGATTTTCACCTAGTTGAGACCCCAGCTCTATGCAAATGACTCATCAGTGTTTCTAAAGATATTAACTCTTTCAGAGACTAACTCATTCCTGTTAATGCTGTGTGTAAACACTTAATTTGTATTATCTCATGGAATACATCATCTCAGGGACACATGTGACATACTCTGTTTCCTGAACAGAAGTAGCCAAGGTGGGAAAAGAGAGTGTAGAAAGGGGACATGCTGCAGAGCTGATGTCAAGGTGAGCGCAGGTGAGCAGGCCAACCCAAAACTCTTCCTGAGGAAACACGGTTATTTCCCACCCTTTCCAGCACTTTGGAGTGCCACAGAGATTCCTCCTCCCAAAGCCATGTTTGCATACCTAGGTATCATGGAATAAAAGATTCGCCCCTAAGGACATACCAGGAACTGCCATTATATAACTGTTATTGTCCTCATCATTGAAGTGATGCTTTTTCAGGTTTTGTAAGTTGGCAAGCAATGATGTGCTGGCTGCAGATTTATAGGCAAGACATGGGGTTACAAACCCTCTCCCTACCTCATCAGCAGGATGTCCTCGTGTCCCTGCACTGATCTGCCATGGCCCTATTCCTGCAGCATAAGCCTTGGTGAAATTGCATCTCTGAATAACCATTACTTTTTACAGCCGTGTTGAGACAAGGGGGAGTCCAGGCTCCCTTACTAAAGTCAGAGAGCACATAGTACAGCTGGACAACTTTCTGTAAAGACAGAATTCACTGAAAAGTACTCTTTTAGGGACACATAACTTTTCTGAGAAATTTCTGAAGTACAAAGTATAGTTTGAAATTATATTATGATTTTGGATGAAATTATTATTGTACTATTTTGCTTATTTTGTAAAGGACATATTCACATTGTAAAGCACAAGATGTTGATTTTGAGATAATAAATTTGCTTTTAAAATTAATCTGAATTGAGGAAGAAGTACCAGGAAAATAATGTTGCATACTCAAAAAAAAAGGAAATAGAACAGTAACTTTTAAGATTAAGAAAATACATGTCACCAAGAAAATAATTATTTTTCAATATTTCTGGGTTTGCCACCAGAACAAAATAGTCCATTACAACCAGAGGTGTAAAACTCAGCAATCTAGAGAAGCTAAATGCTTGGATATCACAATACAAGTTAGGATTTTCATCTGGAAAAAAGAAAATCAAACTAATTTTAACAACAGAGTTCATGTCTTTAGTGGAAATCTTGCCGTAAGTATTTTCATCTAGACAGCAAGATTTATCTGTAGACCAGTAAGATAGACAATATCCCTATGCTTCTGGGGAACTCTAGATGGGCTTTTATTGTCTCACCACTTTGTTACAGGTCTCATATTTTTTGTTATTTTTCTTTAAAGTCCCAGCTCCTAGATTCATGGGACTAAGAATCTAATCTCACCATATTTAAAAATGTAAATTTTTCTTTTTGCATGGTTGGAGAAAATTGGAAATCTGGCCCAAGGAAATCAAGGATATAATTGTTCATCGGAATTTGGAAGTTTCACCCATGATTTCAAGGATACGGCCAGATGATCGTTATGAAAACAGTTATGAGTAGCAGATTTCACAGAAGGAGCAGCTTTTGGGGGTCAGTGCTCACCATCTAAGTTAGAAGAAAAAAAACAGTGAACAAGAGCCTCTAGCGGGTAACATGCACCCACAGACGTTCAGCACCATGCAAAGGTCTGTTCCCGAGGTGTAGCCACTGTGTGTAGAAGCTGAGCTGCTGAGCAGTGTCCAACCATGTCAGAGGATCACCACAACTGTCGAGGTCCCCTGGGTCTGTGGTGTCGGTGTAGCCTGGACTGGAGGGGCAGTGACCTAGACAGTAGTATGTTTGTCTATGATAGAATAGCAATCTTAGAATAGAAATTGCTAACAACCTGCTTTGTGCATCCCACTTCATAAAAAATCTACAGTTTATGTCAATGATGGTGTGGTTTTGTTCTTTCGGTTACCTCACATCTGTCCAGATAATCCATTGCCTTCTAGACAGAGGGACGGACATGGGACAGGTCCATAGTACTGTAATTCCCTGTCCTGTCTCTGTTGGAAGGCAGACTTTGAAAAGAAACAAAATTGCCCCCTAGTGAGTTCTGCACATAAGGACAATTTGCCTTTTCTTCAGGAAAATCCTCGTTCTTCTTTCCTCATTTAGCAAGTAGCTTTTTTATTGGTGAAACTTTTAACAGTAGATAATTAAGTGGAATACTCTTGCTGAAAAAGTTTTGTAACCTAAACCTTTCTTCCCAAGGGTTACAGATCTTATATACTTTTTCAATGAGACAGTTAATTAAACATTGTAATTATCCAATAACAATTTATAGATTGTAATCCTAATTAAGTGACAAACCAAAAGTAAGCCATTTAATGCTAGAGCAAAGGAGCTACAAAGAGTCTTAATAAGAACACATTCCTAGGAAAGAGTTGCTCAACACCTCACTAGCATCTGCCAAATTCCTTGGCTAAGAGCTTGTTACTTTTTGTGTTTTGTCCATTGTACAGCTTTTTTCCTTCACATTTCCAACAAAGACTCAGAAAATAAAAGCAGAGTTTTAAAGTGAATATCAAAAAAAGCAGAAATATATGATGCAGAAATACATGGGGCGGAGGATATCCACCAAGACCACTCCCACCAAATAAATCTAAATGCAAAAAAAAAAAATCCCTCTTTTTTATGAGGCACCAAAGAACAACTACAACCTTTTGGGAATTTAAAAAATAAAACTTAAAAGAGATTGATTCAAACATATAGCTTCTTGAAATGAAATACAAAGTTAAAATACTCTTTCAGTGCTTAGAAAAACCTGAAACTGCTTTTCTTAGCAGCCTTGTATTTTTATTGCTAACAAAGAGTTAAACTGTTGCTCTAAACTACAAATGATAACATCTGAAAAATTATGAAGATTCTCTGAGGAAATAGTGTGGGTTTATTCATGCAAAGGCCATGTAGGAAGTGCATAAGGGGTATTAAAATTTTGATTTTTCAAAAACTATTTTTTATCACGGAATCACAGAATCTTTAGAGTTGGAAGGGACCTCTAGAGATCATCTAGTCCAACTCCCCTGCAAAAGCAGGATTGCCTAGAGCACATCACTCAGGAATGCATCCAGGCGGGTCTTGAAAATCTCCAGAGAAGGGGACTCCACCACTTCCCTGGGCAGCCTGTTCCAGGGCTCTGTCACCCTCACCGTAAAGAAGTTCTTCTGTGTATTTGAACAGAACTTCCTGTGTTCTAACTTGTGCCCATTGCCCCTCGTCCTGTCGCTGGGAACCACTTTTTTTATGGAAAAATCATACTTCAAAGAAAAGAAAATAATTTATGGGTAAGAAAATTATTCTTTAAAAAGAGAGTATAACAACTCTTGGGTGTTTTCTATACAAAACAGTAATGATATAAAGAGTTTTTTCTGGTTGTTGAATTTTCCACAACCATAGTAATACATTTGAATGTTAGTGAAATACATATCATTGTTTTATAAAACTTTGCCTCCTAAAAGCATGTCTACTATACTATTTCAGGCAAACATCCATAGTTGCAAAGGAGGCTAAGCAATGAACCTCCATTTATTACTGTGTTTTCAGTCCTTTTTTGTGTGCTTGCCTCAGGGAATTTGTAAGAGGGAGTGGTGGTGAATTTCAAGGCTGAACTTTCAAGAAAAATCCAAAGGACATTTTCAGGAAGGTGAATCAAAGCCTCTGGTAATTTGTCCAGCTTGGGGTTTCAGCAGGGAACTCTTTCTCTGTTGATAGGGATGTTTCTATTTATTCGCTGTGTCCCCCTTTCACCACAGACTGACATGAGACTAAGTAGTTGTCAACTCCCTTCCCCACGCTGAAAGGGTGAGTAAGACCAGCCACAGCTGCTGGATGCTCTCAAAGGGGCAGTGCTTGACCTACCTGGCAAAAGGCAGCTTTCTTCTACCAAGCAGGAGACTCAAATGGAAGCTGCCTGTGGAGGAATGTGGTCTGCGCTGGGCATATCTCTCCCTTTGAGAGGGGAGCAAGTACCTCTGGGTTTTTTGAAATTCAGGAGAGTGGTGTTTCTGTCATCTGAGACAAAAGGCTACTCTTTCAGGTCCTCCATGTCTGGTCTATTCTCTCTCATGGGACCCCAATACCTGCTGGGGCCCTCCATGCCGTGGAGGGTGAGTGGCATTATCCTACCAGCACATGACTTACCAGTTATAGGGCACTTTGCTTTCACTCCCTAAGCCAAGCAAAGCAAAACAACACACTTAGTTTGCCATCTCAGAAGAAAGAGTGCTACCCTCGCCATCCAAAGCTGCTATGACTTTCTGCTTAGCTATGGGACAGGTTAAGAAGCCCAAGCAAGCGCTGGACAGGAAGTCATGAGCAGGGAAGCCTGCAGGAATCATACTAATCAGAAGTACCAATTCCTTACCAGAAAGCTTTCTTCCTGTGGGAAAAGAGTTGCCTCTAACACAGATAGCCCAACAAAGCTAGGAGATGATGTCCCTCCACCAGGAAAACGTTCAACAATGGGTTTAAGCAGGGTTAGACCTGGATCCATTTGAAGACAAGAACACCACTGTAACCTGTAAATGTTCCCCAGGCAATCCCAAGGAGAGCCTAACTGTGTGTGTATCTAAGCCAGAACTGGGCATGGCAGGAATTGCAGCCCTCACATGTGGGACAGAGTCCTCAGTGGAGGCACAGCTGTCAGGAGGTCTGAGATGGGAAAATACCAGCTGCTTGACAGAAAGGACACAAAAGAAGACCAAAACCATCCTATCTGGACACATGCAGAAGGTTCAGAAAAGGAGTCACCCCTCCAAGATGTCTAACAGTTTTCCATTGACTCTATGTGTCTTGGTTTTGTGTGTTATCAGCACCGTCAGGCTTCCTCTGGAAAAGAAACATCACATCTGAAGCTCATGTTCATCTCCATTTGTGCGGACCAACAGCACCCAACTAGCAGACAAAGTGTGGGGGCCTAAAGAAGCAGTTCTATACCTTCTGCTTATCCATGAAAAGAGGAGATGGTTGTCTGAAATCTGCACAGAAAACACGTGAGCCTTTTTTTTTATATAATGTAGAATCAATTATTAATGCAGGTTATACAAATTATATTGAAACATACCTCAGACTGTTTGCTAACGGGGGCTCGTGAGCTACAGTCCTGAGGGCTGAAGATGAATATTTAATAAGACATTATTATATAAAATATAATAATACATATACATTATTCTATAAATTAATTGTATTAAAAATTAATAATATCATGTAGTTATTGCCATATCACTATAGTATATTACTGTATTAATATTAATAATAGTAATAATATTATAAAATATTATTATGATTAAATATTAGTTTCTCCATGTAACATTACATGTAATCGCTCATATGTTTCATTTCCTAAAGTCAACTTAAGATGACTTAATTCCAGACACCTTTTTTCTCTGCTGCCGCCTCTTTTACAGAAAAACTTTCCTATTCCCAAAAAGCTGGGTGCGTGTTGCAGGAGTTTCTTCTTGTGAGACTTTTCTTCACAGTTCCAGATTCGCATGGTCTGGCATTTCACCAGGACCCCACTTTCCCACATACAAATGTGTAGTAGGCAGAACTGAGTTTCTTTACAAGGCAGTGATGCCCTATCTGATTCCCACACTGGTTCCCTGACTTTTAAAATGTGTGTTACACTGTTCCAGTCTTGGAACTGCCTTGGCTGCTGATGAGATGCTGTCCTTGAAAGGCACATACAACAGTCACTATTGAACTATTGCTATCCCTAGACCCCCTCCTTCACAAAGGTAAAGATTACCTTGTGGAGGTGCACCAGACAGATCCTGACTTCAAGTTCAGCTTTCAAGCACCATAAACTCACCTTTACACTTGGTACTATAAAACCCATGGAAGACGACTCCTTGCAACTGCTGATGTCATCTTGAGACCTGAGTGTGGACACCCTCTTCTCCTTGAGTGCCTCACATGGTGAGAAGACAAAAGAAGCATTCTATCAGCTTCTGGGGAGGAGCTGAATGAAAAGGACTAAAGGACAAGTGTGAGCAGACCTTATCTCCAGTCTTTGGGTGTGGCAAAAACCACAGAGCCACAGAATCACAGAGCCAGATGAACTACCTAAATTATGGTTACATTCAAAGAAATATGGGCACTGTCCAGGTGTCCCCAGAGTCAGAGGTCACCTTGGTCTTATGTTGTTGACACCTATTTTGCAGGATATCTAGAAGAAAGAGGGAGAAAGGTATTCATTGGAGAAGTCTCTTTTACTGCTAGAAGCAGGTGTGAGTTCTCTACATCACTGTAGTCCAGCTGAGGAGATGCATTCTCTGAAGAGGATGTTATTGGAACCTTGCAGAGAAAAGCAAGTGGGAGGATCAGCTGCCAGGTGTGGCTACTGGCTACCAGCAGCTAGCAAGAATGGTTATCAAAAGCACTAGCTCTGCTCTTCAAGGTGAACAAAACCTCAGGTGACCTGTCAAAAGCCAGCAGCTGAACTGGTGAGAGCTGGTAGAGCTTGACACCACTTGACATCTTACCAGGCCCACAGCTTATGAGGAGCAGTGTCCTTGCCATGACATAAACCAGCAAGCTGCTCAAGAGCTTTGCCAGGAGCATTGCAATTCAGTCTGTTGACCAGGCCACAGTCCCTGGCTCTAACACAAATTTACAGGGTCACCTTGACAAGTCACTTAATTTCTGCATGCCTCACAGTTCAAATATTGCTTACTTAAGCTTGGATTGTCAAGTCTTTGCTATACCATTTTAGGACTGGGACAGTCTTTGCTGGGACAGTAATAATATAATTCATATCTCAGCGTGGCCAAGACCTCTGAGCTTGAATCTTGCAGCCCGGTAGTTGTAGGATATGTTTAAACTGCATATGCACTTTGCAGTATGTGTCAGAGCCCTGATTTCCTGATTGTCCATAGCATGAACAGTACTGCTTTTTTCCATAGTATCTCTTTGAACTGCTTGGCCCTCCAGTTTAAACATTACATAAATGATTTCTGCCATTTTGTATGGGTGAAACTGATAAAGTTCCAAAAAGCAACTGAAAGACACATTTGCTGTACTGAACAAAGGGAAACCCAGCTCCTATTTTCAGCAAAAATCGTCATATTTCAACATTTACTTAAGCATAAGCACGCAAGTCAATATCAGTTCTGTCACTATGACCTGAAATCAATGAAGGTACCAGTTAAAAAAATAACAAAAGGAGAAGGAGAACCCTGCAGGTTTACTTTTCACTATTTCTTTTTTCACCCTTCTGTGGTGGGCTAACCAGTAATTGATAAGTGATCTCCCAGTATTTATCTCAACCAACAAGATTTTTCATCTTATTTTCTCCCTGTCTTAGGGAGAGAGAGAGAGGGAGAGAGTGTCTTGGTGGGCATCTGTCATCCAGCCAAAAGTTAATTCCCAACACCTTCAAATTGATTTCTTCACAAAACTATTAACATTTATTGGATTGATTTTCCAATCTACCCATAAATGACAAAGACTTATCTGGAGCCAATCAATTCCAGTGCTAAAACTTAATTAAAGAAGCAGCACTAGTACAAAATAATGATGATGCTTCTGCTGAATTAGTTCTGCTGAACTAACATGCACTCTGTGATGTGCATGTTAGCTGTGGAAAAGAAGAATGTACCTAAGTTCAGGTTAAAAAGCTAAAAGTATTCCTATACTTTATACAAGATTTAATTAGTTCTCTTCCACTCCAGTGAGTTCAGGGGCAGGAATTCTGTTAAATACACATTTAAACTTACTGTGGGCTGTAAGTGGACTTGTATCTGTACATAAGACTTTCCCACTGCAGACACGGAAAAGAACACACAAAGGGAGATCAAAACCAAATTGAAATAAAAGACATCATCAGTTTTGCAGGTTCTGAAATTAAGCTGATGTATTTGGGATTCCTTGCAAGTTTTTCTAGACTGTCACAAAGAAAGAACGTGCTTATTGCAATAATGCCATTATGCTGTTAGTCATTAGAGAGCATGTTTAGTTTTCTTCTCTGTTCCTTTGGTCTAAACACAGGGATAAAATTTCATAAGCAGCTTTGTATGCTGAATTAGTTTTCAAAACTCCTAATGCCAGCAATGGGAGAATTATCCTATGTACAGTTTTGAAAAGCTGCAATGAACTCCACACTTGGTTGTATGTAGAACAGGTAACAAAACAAGGGCATTCTGAAGGTATCTTCTGTTTTGGTACTGTAGCAGGCATATTTTTTTTTGTCTGGAATGGGGATTATCCATCCTTCTCCAAGACAATCTAAAGACTAGCAACAGGCTGAACCTTGGAGGCAAAATAAAACCACAACATTGAGGCTGGTCAAGTTCCAGCTAAAGCTGAACAAGAAATTGTTCACGTTATAGATTAGGATTAGAGCCTGAGTTAGCCTGAGAAGAAATTGCAAGGGAAAAAGACTCATAGAAAATGGTTGTAGGCTAAAGCAAGAAACTTTTGCCTTCAGAAAAACAGTGGATCATTCTGGAGGCAAAATTACAAGTGTATCCACCTGCCAGATGTGTAGTAACATTTGTATATGGCTGTTGGGAGTCAATAAATCTGATATCTAATATCAGATATTCTGCATTCTCTAGGATGATGACCCAGCTCAGACTATGGTCGTGTTTGCAGTAAGTATACCTGGCTGACCAACAGATTGGATGTAGCACAGACACAGAAAGAGGAATATGCTATGCACCTTAAGTGCCTTATTATCCTTATAAGCAACTGCCCTCTGGGAGGTGTACCGCTCAGGCTACTGCACAAAAGAAAATTCACCCACCTCTGTCCAACTGAGTATGCCTCACTTGTAATGATTCTAACACCTATCTGTGGTGTTAGGAAGCCAACTAAGTACAACCAAAGATGGAAAACTCTGTTAGACTGTGGATGTTGTGCAGAATAGTTATGCTGTATTGATTAAATCATACCGCTTTTATCATTTTGTAGTTATGTAGTAAATACATGCAGCTTTTTGTTCTCTCAAGTCAGGAAAAACAGTTAAAATCATGATTAAGGATCAGGCTGTGACTGGAGAAACAGGTCTGTTTTAATCTGCATGTACATGTGCCTTGGACATGCAACAAAAACATAACAATCTTTGTGTCGTAATTGAGTTCTGAACAGCTTTGATGACTTTCAAGATGGATTTCTAAAAATCAGTAAGAGGGGGGACAAAAAAGGGAGCAGAAATGTTTAGGGAGACTATCTTTGGATTTAAAGAAGTAGATACCAAGGATTGTTTGGTAATCTCTGAGGACCTTTGTGTTTGCACAACAAACACTGAATAGAAACTATTGTGAGAACTGACACAGTCAAAAGTAGGAAATTAACCACAAGAGGTATGTATACCAACAGCCTACCAACAGGAAATATTTTCTTTTGGGGAGTGTTTTCAGGAACATAACAGAGATAGTGTCTTGGATATAAGCAGATATCAGGCGGGATGTTGATAGAGGTAAGGCCAATTTTTTATGATTCTGAAATGTTGAAATGCTGAAAGGAAGGCAAGTTTCCCAGGTGCCTTGTAAATCCACACAAATTCTATTACTGTTCAGGTCCTAATTCCCCACATGTGATCCCAGTATGAGGAGTAAGTGAGCAGAAGCTTGTACACCTCTGCTTTGCCAAAGATCAGAGCTTGAATCCTGCCCAACTGTCCAAACTTATTTCTCTTTTCTTTTCTCTTTTCTTCTCTCTTCTCTTTTCTTTTCCTTTTCTTCTCTCTTCTCTTTTCTTTTCCTTTTCTTTTNATTCTTTTCGCTTCTTTATTCTCCAGACACTCATGGAAGGGTCACAGAATATGAAATCTGCTCCACAGGTCAGAAAAAAAACAAGCACTAGACTAACAGATGGGCTTAAGCTCCAAAAGCACAGCCTAAAGCTAAGCTCCCATTATGTTTGGTTCTGTTTGTTCTGAGGGGCAAAAAAGCCCTTCTTGTTGACTAGCCTACCGTTCCTTCTCCAGGTCTACCCACATGAAAAGGTTAGAATTTGCTCAGGCATCTGATTCTTATTCACATCAATTTCCATGCTATGTCTCCACAAGCATATGTATTTTTCTAGAGGTTTTTGCTTTTTTCCCTCATAAGATCCCATATTGTCAAATTGACCTTTCCAACACCCGAACGAGCACACTGGCATGCATAGAATTAAGCAAAGTTAATGACACTGTGGTATAATCTGCAGTACAGTTAAACAGGACAAAGCTGTTGCGAGAAGGTTTGGGCCCTGGAAACAGAATACAGCTATAAAAAGGAAATAAGAAAGTAAGTTAATCAGAAAAGATGGTCCCAGTGCACAGCAGTATAAATATAATGCACAGCACCATAAATGTAAGTGAGACTCCCATCTGAGGCACAGCACCATGGCTTAAAATTTCTTTTTGACTGCCTGCACTCCATTGTCAAAAGGCAGGTTCTGAACAGCAGGATTTAAAGGCCTGTCCAGCCCCATGCCAAGATGTGGATCCTCCTTAGTCCTCCCTCATTTCCATGTGGCAAAAGAGGTCCACACCATTCTCTAGAAAGACTCTTGACATAGACGACTCTGGGCAAGACCACAACAAGTGCCAGCCCCTGCATTTGAGATTTCACTCAAAGGACTTTCTGATAGTGAAACTTGAGAATTCAATTCTCATGGTACAATCCAGTTATCACTGTCATAAAGGGAGACAGTGCTCTCTGGGTGGGATGATGAGCCAAGGACACAATTGCCTGAAGTTAATAAGAGAGGGCCAGAGATATTTTCAGTCCCTTGTCCCGTGGGACAGAGGACCTTAACACATTGAGAGTCCCTGAATATTATAACATAAAAAACAAATCTCTTTCTTTCAAAAGCAGGACTCTATTGCCACTTCCCATTGTCCAATTGAAGGACTGACTGTTCTGACTTCAGGACTATCTGAAGATGTGACTAACATCTATCTCATCCTCTCTGGCAACCAGACAAGAAAAACTCCCACTGTTGAAATTGGTACTGTGCCTTTTGGAGGTTTTGGTTTTGATTAATTCAAATGTATTTCAGTGGCCCATTTAAAGAACATTGCTTCAAAATGACAACAATGAGATTATTAGAAAACTAGAGGCTCAGAGAAACGGTTTGTCAAGATCCAAATGATTCTTCCAGGGCTCAGTGAAGTTCATAAGGTGGTTTTGAGCCATATGAGTTCTAAATTAGCCTTGACTAAACTTCATCCTGGTCATAATTTACGATCACTATAGCAACAAAATTACACTTGCCAAATATGTGACATTATACAATTACAGCAGAGTTTGCAAAAAAAAAAAAAAAACCAACTTGTTT
>VXBH01004047.1:114530-161794 GCA_013400035.1 Rynchops niger
GTTTTCTTACCATTTTTTTAAAAATAGATTTAGATCTGTATTATGAAAGTGGCAGCATTTTTTCAGGATCAAGACGTGATTTTCTTCTGTGGTTAAGGAAAATCCATGAAAATCATATGCTAGTTAGATTTTCAGCAGGTATCTCCCAGAATATGGAACACCATGTTTTTAAGGGATCCATTAATTTTTACATGGCAGAAACAGATGATACAGTAAGATCAGGATAAGAGGAATGATGCAAGGAGATTGAGTTGATTCCATTGTGTAGTGGGAGGGAAGACTGAGAAGTAAGGTGTAAGGCAAATCCTTCCCCACAGACTTTCAGCCATTTGCGTTCAAGGAGCAGATGTATATTTTGCACAAGAGCATAAATGATGCCTTTGTTCTGGATTCTGCATAGTTCATCTGGATACAGAGCTGAGGAGCCAGACAGAGTAGCAATCTTGAACTATACCTTGTGATGTGTAAGACCTCAGCTATAAATGAAGCTCCTCAGCTCATTTCTTCCCCATGCTTTAAGCACAGGTGGGTTCCTGGAGAAAGGATTGCACACAGTTCAGCCACACTCTTGCTTCTTTTGACAGCAGCAAAGCTCTGTGTGCCTCAGTGGAAACACTGCTGGGAAGATCTCACGCAGAGGACGCAGTCCTGGCAGCATGTTAAATGCAGCACTCTTATTGGGGTTGGCACACTCAGCTTCCTTGCCCAGGAGTTTTACTGGCTTTACATAACAGCTTTGCTGCAGCCTTGCAGGCATCTATATCCACTAAACATATCTACCTGGGCTGGTGCCAAACCCATAGATAACCTTGAACGAGTGCCAGTTTTGAGAAAATCCTGCAGACTCATCTACACCTACAATCAGGATTTCAGGGTGTACAGGCACATAATTGTGTTTACAGAAGCTTTGAGGAGGTCTGAATCTGGGATATTGAAATGAAAAGGGAGGGGGGCGGGTTGTCCCAATTTTCTTGTACCTCTCTTCTTTAAGGAAAGTTCATTCCCTGCCAGCCACAGAACAGGGTATAAAACAGCCACATCATTCCAGACACTGCACCTTCCATCACACTTTTTCTGTCACACAAGTGATACAGTGTGCACAACAGTCTTGGGCTGCTCTCACAGCAGCCTTACCACCTTGTAGAATGAGAAGAGACTGGGATGGAAACCTACCAGTCCTGAAGGTTGGGTGAGGCACAGGTGAACCTTTGCAATGTCACTTGCTGCAGCAGGGGAGAAAGTGGCTCTAGAGGGAAGTGACTTGGGAAGTTGCAGGCAAGGTGTTCTGGGCAGAGGGCTGGAAGATGAGCCTCGACAGCATGCTTTCAGTGTAACTGCTAGGAAAGGGAGAAAGAAAGAGAAAGTGCCTCCCTCTCCCACCCCGCTGATGGCTTGCAACAGCAGACATATCTGGATTTAACAGAAGACAAGAAGATGTATTTTACTCTCAATGTGAGTTTTTGGTGAGGAGGAGCTGGTGCCATTCATAGGTGCCCCTTCACTATACAGCTAATGCAGCAGGTGGTAATGTGTGGCTATCAATACCATTCACAAGTGCAGCAGTGTTCAGCTGCTCCATCAGTACTTCCCTTCCCACCTGTACAGAAGTAATAATCCACCTGCAACCTGGATTGAATTGCTGTGTAGTCAGCCTGAACATCACTGCCTGGATCCAACCATCCTGCAATTGTCTGATGATCTTTAAACAATATTGGTTGGGTCAATTTTTTAACTCAAAGGCCTTTGATTAAGCAGTGAACTTAATTACTCTCAAAATCAAGGCACTTCAAGGCGTACATAGTCAGTCTTCCTCCATGCTTCTTTTTCATGGGTATGCTCACTGGAATTTATCTCTGAACACCAGCATTAAAAGTGTGTTTTCTGTGGCCCTGCTACACTGGTGCACAGTGTCACTGAGTGTATCTACACCTCTGTAGTTATAGGAGACAATTATTCAGTATCCATCATTGCCCTGATTTCTCTCTTCCATGCAGAAAGGGCTCTTCCACTTCCCTAAACACTCCCAGCTTAGGGAATCTTTTGGTATCCCTTGGGATCAGGTGGTTCCTTGGGAACCTCTGATTTGCTACTGGTCTCTTCCGTGGTTTGGAAGGGGTAAAGGGTAGGAAAAAAGGAGGAAAGTAGAGTTTTCTTATTAAGATTTTCCTAGGACTGATAATTATGTGAACAATTTCCCTTGTTATGTGACAGTCTGATCTTTCCATCAACGGACAACTTTACACCACAGATCTCTATCTGAAAGTCTTCCACCACCAGCATCTTCCTCACAGCCTCACTTGGAGACAGCTGGTCTGCAGCCCTCAGCTGCTGGGAGACAGAGAGCAACATTTGCTTTGGAAAGCTTCCACCCATTCCACCAACAGACAGCTGCTCATCTTTCAGCTTGCCTTGCTGCAAATAGGATCCTGGAGTGCAGCAGGGACTAGACGCTCTCCACAATGACTGGCATTCATCTGTCCTGAAGAACAGCATGCCATCAACACTATGCATACACCCTCACACACTCATATTTCTTCTCTATCAGGATACAGAAAAGATGAGTCCATGCTGGCTGGGTATCAACCATTGATTTATTTATCTCCCATCACAGTACAAGGGCAGTGCTGTTCTACCCAAAATTACACCCAGAGCTGCAGAAAGAGCATTTGTATCTGAACTTGAGCAGCATTAGTGGATCAAAAAGGATTTGCCAAAATAACAATTGCGGCACTGAAGATATGAGGGCCTGGACAGACTCTGTCTCTCTGCCTGAACTGGTAAAGCAAAACTACTTTGCATTTTGAACACACCATCAGCAACCTACACCATATTCCAGCTGCCTGCAGTGATGTCTACAAGCAGGCAGAGGTTCTTCCTGCTTCCATTATATTTTTCTAGTGCTCAGTCCTATCCATGAAGATCAATGTTGGGTGAAAACATGTCACTGCCATTTTTGTCATACCACACATGAATACAGGAAGCTGCAAGTACTTAAACAGCTACTATGGGTAATGATCTAACTCATGCCAATCCTGCTCCTCTTTCTTTTAGCAGAGGAACAGCTAGCCCACACAGGAAATGGCAGAAGTCAGCACCCTGGATCTAGTGACCTCATACATCAGCGCAGCAGCTCAGGAAGAAGAAAAGCAGGACAAACCTACTCACTGTCCGCAGTGAACCACCTCCTAAGTTAAGAGCAAGGCAAACTGGAATCAGCTGCCCGGTCACTGAGTCCCCAGAGCTGGCCTCATTCTCCTCTGTGGGACTGGGGAAGTGCACTAGAGAAACTAGGTTGGTAATACTGAACAAAAGAGCAAAAATATTTTCTAAAATGGCTACTATTAAAAATCGACATGATGAATAGCCATGTTTTGACCAATATACATATTCCCAGAGAAGTCTCTGTTTAGACCCAGCAATTTTTCTCCTCAAGATCTAGTAGGACCCTGAGGATTTTCAAGTATCTTGTTGCAAAAGAAACACTAGAAATTAAAATATTTTTCTCTTAAACTTAAAGACCTGGCTAATATAAGCTGCATTAAACATCTTAAAGTAGATAGCACAGCTCTTCCACTTGAAGTGAGATATGCTTAACCATGCCTGGTTGGGGACCTGAGAAATTTTAGCAGGATATTGAATAAGGATCTCAGTTGCTATCAACGGTACAACTCCATGGACATCAACAGGCAAGCTGGCCCAAATAGTCCTCTTGATAATGAAGTGTCTACTGCCTAGAGCTCCTGGTTGTGTTCTTATGCTGATGAGCATTTCTCTGCTGTCCCAACAAAGGAAACAATAAATGAAAGTTTTATTTAGTAAAAAGATCTCAAAATTGTTCCTCTTCTTGCCTAGGCATTTTCCCTCATTATTAGCAGGCTGTACTCAAGCAAGCCAGATGGCTTCACATTGTTCTCTTCAGTTTGACTAATGTCAAAGCCACTTAAGTGGTGACAGCTAGTTTGTACAGTCAGATACTCAGAAACGACCATCATCAAAAAACATTTCACTTCACACCAGGAAATTTTGTCCAACATGAAAAATCTCTGTATGCTTCTACAGTCAAAAGACACATTATCTACGGTGGAAACTCCTTTCTTTCCCTGCACATATGCTGAAAGATTTATGCTGTGCTGAGAAACATATTGAAAATCTTCTCCCTCATGTCTAGCTGCTGTGGAGAATAGGTTATCAGGAAGAACATGAAAAATTCAGTAGACCGCATCTTCTGCTGATGCCCTTTTTGCTATCCATTTAGAAATACAGAAAGCACTGGAACTGTGTGATACCTGGACAACTATTTTTGGGCACCCTGAGTAGCCTCAACAGCAACAGTCCAGAATACTGGAGATGATACAGAAACTGAGGCAGTACAGCTGGTCTCGCAGGCAGCTCTTCAGGGTGGTCAGCTTGATATGCTACAATACCCCCATGGTCATGTATGGGGGCAGGACAGTTCCTGTATTGGGAATCCAACACCAAACTTTCCGACCAAGATCCAAATGTTTGTGAAAGACAGGGAGAGGAGAGTGGAAGACTGGGATAGCTCCTGTCAGCGTACTTGAAAAAGATTAAGTCAGCATACTTGAACAAGATTGGCAAGAATATAATTCATAAATGTCTCTTTGTTCCACGTTGATTTGTGTACAGTGAATGATTGCTGCATTTTTATTTTATATAGTTCAGGTTATTATTATTCTGAGTACCAAACACTTCGCTATCAAGAAACCTCTGATTTTTAATGTTGTTGTTTGCCTGCCTGTCTGTCTCCATTGAGCTGTATCTCTTCTCACAAAGAAAAGACAATAAAACAATGAAAAGACAAAGGAGGAATTTCACAATATGGAAAGAGAAATGTTTTGAAGAGAGAGCTTTTGTTTCATTTCATCTCATTGTTTACAAATAGCTGTCCAACTAAGCACTGGTGTCAGCCACTCCCCAGATAGACTTCAGTGAAGAATAGATGTGAAAAGAACATGGACAAATGGACTGTATATTGATGAGACAAGATGAGGACACACCCGTAAGCAGTGGACACACATGGGTTTCAGAGTGCCAGCAGACTGAAATGTGGCCAGGGAGGCAAGAAAAGCCATTTTCCCAGTTCTAGAATGAAGACAGTTCTCTCCCAGCTCAGGAGGTGCAGGCTGCACATCCAATGTCTGCTCTGCAGCAAAGTCTGTCCCTTCTGTATGCCAAAAGCTAGAGACATTCAGGTGCTGCAATGACCCTGAATGGAAATTTTGGCTGGGTCAGCTGTGATACCTCCTGTCCTTGTAAGGAATATCAGCAAGCCTTCTTCAGCAGAATGAGATTGAAAGGTCCTTTTAAATATGCTTCTAGCAAACATCGGTGCCATCTCCTCTGTAACTGCTTTCTTGGCATTCATTACATCTGAGACTACGCTTTCTCAGGAAGTGGTTCTGGCAAACACATCCCCAGACCAGGACAAAACTGTGCTGGTGCCTCCTCTGATTGGTGTTATCACACCCTTTGAGCCTGCAAATGCTCTGGAGAGGCCAGTGATACAGGCATGACAAACGGATACCAGTAAGCTATCACCTCCTTCCCCACGTTTTAGCTCAGTGTGCTTGCATGTACAGCACATATATGAAAACAGCTCACTGTCTCTCTGTGGTGACCAGAGACCTATACTGGGCCTAATGCTTTTCTCCACCCTCAGACCTAGTAGCTTTGGTTCTCCATCTTCCATTTGGCAGAGCTTGCATTCAATCTCTGCATGTCAGCAGCTCACTCTGGTGCTTCACAATGCACAGGCACGTCAACTGTAGCATGCAGGTGGCAGCATGAGAGTTGCCTACTGGGTTGTGTTGGCAGCAGACCTTACACAGAAGCAGAAGGAGACGTTATGGTTATGTGAGCATGGAGAAAGCCCCCTTCTCCCACCTGCAAAGGCTTGGATTATCTGGTCTGTTTCTTTCAGCAGGGACTCTTACATTTTTCAGACACTTTTTAGTTAAGATGAGGAAACTGTAAAATGGCATCGTGTAACTCCAGTGGTGATGGCTTGGGTGATTTGTCTAGCAGCTGTCCTCTGATGAGCTCTGAATTGTCATGGAAAGGATAGAGTTCAGCAGCACAGGCATAGTACTATTCAAAGACTGACTACAGACCACATGGAAATTAATGTTATTGTGCAAAACGATTGGCAGATTACAGAGGCTGTGCAGAGGAAGAGCCATGGGGGACACGGCTTTTTGTTGGGCAAGATTGTGCCAATAAAGTTGATGGCTCTTTCTGTCTCCAAGCCTGTCACAAATTGCAAGGTTTGAGAAAAGCTTTTTATTCTATTGTTTAGCACAGAGATTAACTAAAGGCTTGGTTTTGTCAAGGAATTATGCATCAGTATGTGTGTCTGTCACAAGCACAATTTTTGCTAGGTGCTGAAAGAAGCAGGCTTTTTCTGTTGTTATTAAATGTGTGATTTTTGTGTCAAATTACTTTCTAGATTCATGACTCAGGTGTAATTTTGGTGACACAAAGCTGATCCATTTTGAACTTAATTTACAATTCCTCTCATCACAGCTATAATTCCATTAAGTCAAGTAGCAGGCTGATTATTCTACAAATACCAGAAATTATTTGTTCTTATCCTTAGTAGAATAATGCAGGGTTTATTGTCCCTTTCAAGCCATTATTAATATCTTTCCTATATGTGTGATGTAGTGTTTGTTCCAAAGAATCTTCTTGCAAGATTCCAAATATTTATATAGTTGTATATAAATGTAAGTTCTATACACACAGAGAACAACAGAGATCCTAAAAGAAAATTGCTTTTCAATAACAAATATTATTTTTTTTCCTGCAGCAGGGAGACATGGTGTCCTTGTTTCAGATGGGATAGAGTTAATTTTCTTTCTAGTAGCTGGTTTGTTTGGATTTAGTGTGACAATAATGCTGATAACATATGGTGTTTTAGTTGTTGACAAGTGATGTTTACATTTTTTTCAGCTTCCCACAGAAGCTGAGAAGGAGCATAGATGGGCCAAGCTGGCCAAAGGTATATTCCATCTAATAGACATCATGCTCAGTATATAAATGGGGGCTGGCTGGGAGGTAGGAGTCTCCAGTCCCTGCGCAGAACAGGCTGGGCAACCAATCATTGCGTTGGTGAGAGAGACTTGTGTTGTATCACTTTATTGCGTATATTCTTTTTATTATTATTATTATTATTATTATTATTATTATTATTATTATTATTATTATCATTGTTGTTGTTGTTATCACTATTATTATTATCACCACTACCTTCTGTCACTGTTCTATTAAATTGTCTTTATCTCATTTACCCATGAGTTTCCCTTCCCCCCCTCCTTTTTTTCCTCTTCTCTCTACCCTACTTGAGGATGGGGGCCTGGGGGATGTAGGTGGTGGGAAGTAACCGAGAGGCTGCATGGTCCCAGTTGCTTGTCGGAGTGAAACCACAACAACGATCAATTATATTCTTTCAAGTCTTTTAATAGTGCATTACTTTCAGTGCAATGTCAAGAATACCAATTACCATTTATAGGATGATTAATGCTATTAAAGCTGCTGGCAAGTAACTGTCATTGCAGAAAACACTTTTGTCACCAGAACCCAATGCCCTGATGTCTGGAGGGAACAGGAGATACTGCTGGCCCACAAAAACCAGAAGTTGTCTAGTGTCTGAGGGGCACAAAATTAGTTGACTGAGCAGCTGCTGTGGTCAGGCTTATCAGGGTTTAATATACAGTGGTTTGTCAGAGTTTATGGCATTTCTGCAAAACCAGCGAGGCTGTAGCACGGGAAGAAATATGATGTTTGTGATCCTTCCAGGAAAACTCTGGGCAGCATGCAGGAGCAGAAGCTGTGGCAATTGTGTTCTCCTCCTTCCCCCTCACTGGCTCCTGCTCATGCCATAACTGTTAGTGGGAGCTGTAATGGGTTCCACCTGGACTTTGGGAGATGAATAGCAACATAGCCAAACACTGCCTGGAACAGGGACCTAGACATCTTGTTGCTATGCAAATACGACTATAGGTCAATTATCTTATTCCATAAATAGTAGACAGCCCAGAGCCCATTGAGGTCTCCCGCACGGCAGCAGGCTGCATGACAGGATCTCCCCTTGAGCAGGGACGCCTGCTCAAGGTTACACCTCGAGGTTAAGAGATTCCTTGCCACAACAGATCCTTGGTAAGTGGTTAATAGCATGCTAAATTTGGAAATCTTAGCTAGGTGATATGAAGGATTGATTGTACATATATAATCCTTTAGATACAAACCGTTGACCAAATCTGGGATGAGGATTGGATCAAGCTGCATCTAGACTCCTCTTTGAGAAGTTTAGAAAGCAAAGGGGGCCTTTCTGAACCTCGTGACTCAACGGTGGGGTCTCCCTGACACTTTTTTCTGACCCTGTCCTCTATGCAGTAAATAACCAAGTGTACTTTGCCATCAAATCTTGTAAAACGGTGTCACATTTACTATCAAACTTTATTAAATCACTGTTTTATATCAATAATATTTCACTGTTTCTCTTTTACGACTGAAATTAATCACTCCATCTATGACACACTGAATGTTACCATAAGCAGCCTTGGGTGGACAGTGACAGTTAGGAATAAGTGAAGAAAAGAAGGGAGAAAATAGACTGTAGAACATCTCCCTTTGATGGAGTTTTTGTGTTTCACGTATATTATCATATTCTGGCTCAGCAGCAGAAATCATTAAGATGTGGATAGCAGAGTTTTTTTCTGGAACTATAAGGATCAGATCGGGAGCACTGAGGACAGTTTACACATTTAGGGCAAAATCTTCAGTAACACCACCTAGTAACAGTTCCTATGGAGGGCATGAGATAAGCAGATGCCCCAACTATACAGAGTAAGGAGGTTTGTCAGGACTGGAAAAACAATGGAGTGCTGGGCTCCCGCTGTCTACACAACCAGGTAGTATCCTTTGAGGGGCAGAATGGTAGCAGACACCATGGGCGCACTTTGGCTGAAAACCAAGATGGAGTCAGAATACACTTGGGTCTGTAAGCTGGATGCAGACAAAGAACATGAGTAGCCTGAAGATAAGCTGGGTAAATAAAATTTTAAGTTTCTACCATTACCTAATGCCCAGCTGTGCAAACACTTCTACATGGGGATAGCAGGGAGGATTCATCACCTGTGCAACATTGTCCACTAATATAGACTAGGTGCTGTGAGGAAATATCAAGAGTAAGTTCTTCAACTAAATCCATGTTTTCTCAATAATTTTTTAAGCATTCCCTAAGAGGCAAGACACGAGGTTTAGGTGAGCCCTTTTTTGAGTTATAATAGCTGTTACTTGTTGTTATTAACATCTCAGAAAACTCCAGATTGGATGTGAAACATTCTTGACATAATGCTGTTTGGTCAGTGAGGCATCTGAAACAAAGTTGGAATCTACCTAGCAGGTAGGTTGTGACTGCTCACGCAACTGTATGAAACTGAGTTTAGGTGTAATCTCTCATCCACTCTGTTAACTGTACCTAAATCAAGATTACCTGGAAAGCAGGATACTACTGTGAGAACCTGGAAGTGTCTCTGCTACTATGTGTCTTTGAAGAAGACTTTACCAGCTCAGGTGGTATTTCCTCCCTTCAGGACAACTGCACCTGGCTGTGGGTTTATTCCATGGGTTCTTGACCTTGACAGAGGCCTCGAGCTGTTACCACAAGTGAATGGGTAAAACAGGGTTTTGTCCTGTCTTCATGCATCCAAGCCAGCAATCCTGAACCAAATAATTGCCACACAAGTTAACAGAAGAGATCAGGCTGCTGGTTTGATTAAAAAGTGATGTGTGTTCTATTGGAATTTAAGACTGTTTGTGTTAAATGGATTTTTTTTCCACTGAATGTGGCAACTTCTCTTGCAACACCTCTTGAGCAGATGAACCATAAGATGAGGACTAGGGGAGCAAAGTCCCTCCCACTGTAAGAGATGATTAAGTTCATGACCACCTGAGGAACTTGAACTTACAGAAGTCCATGGGAGCTGATGATATGCATCCCAGAGTCCTGTGGGAATTGGTTGATGTAGTTGCCAAGTGACTCTCCGTGATATTTGAAAAGTCATGGCATCAGGTGAAGTCCCTGGTGACTGGAAAAACAGAAACACTACACCCATTTTTTACAAAAGTAGAAAGGAGGATGCTGGGAACTACTGACCTGTTAGACTCACTTCTGTGCCTGGGAAGATCATGGAACAAATCCTCCCAGAAACTATATTTAAGGCACATGGAGGACAGGGAGGTGATTCAGGACAGACAGCATGGCTTCACCAAGGGCAAGTTCTGCCTGATCAACCTAGTGGCCTTCTATGTTGGAGCGACTACTTCAGTGGACAAGGCAAGCGCTATGGATCTTGCCTATCTGGACCCCTCTAAGGCCTTTGACACAGAAACTATATTTAAGGCACATGGAGGACAGGGAGGTGATTCAGGACAGACAGCATGGCTTCACCAAGGGCAAGTTCTGCCTGATCAACCTAGTGGCCTTCTATGTTGGAGCGACTACTTCAGTGGACAAGGCAAGCGCTATGGATCTTGCCTATCTGGACCCCTCTAAGGCCTTTGACACAGTCCCCCACAACGTTCTTCTCTCTAAATAGGAGAGATATGGATTGGATGGGTGGACTGTTCAGAGGATGAGGAATTGCTTGGATGGTCACATCCAGAGGGTAGTGGCCAACGGCTCAATGTCCACATGGAGATTGGTGACAAGTGGTGTCCCTCAGGGGTCTGTATTGGGACCAGTACTGTTCAATATCCTCATCAATAACACAGAGAGTGGGATTGAATGGACCCTCAGCAAGTTTGCTGAAGACAGCAAGCTGGGTGGTACAGATGTCCACTGACCACTCCTCTATCCCAAAGGTCTGGCTCATGAACTTCTCCTTTCCGATTAAGCAAGGAATAGGTCTTATTCCTCAGATAGGACAGCCTGGTGGGGAGAGGTACATGTTGCACAAAGGCCTGGTAGTGTGCCCTTGCAGCAGTCTCACACTTGCCTCAAAGGACCTGCAGTGCAGAGGGGACACCAATACTGGGCAGCCCTCAGTCAGCATCCAACTGGGTACAGGGTTTCAGTTGCTAAATGACCCTCAGCTTTCCTCTGCCCACCTAAATGGGAGCCTGCTGACCATGGGGTCACAGGGCATGCAAACACCTGTGCAGGAGGCCATGCAACACAAACCTGTTGCAGCCAAGAACAAAACTTCAATCAGGAGGACAGCCCCTCCTATCCCCTCCACCGGACTGATGCCCTGCGAGGACCAGCCACAACATGGCCTCTGTCCTGCTGCCTGCAGTAAACAGAGCAAGTCAGAAAATCCCATCTGGCACATCATAGTGGCCACAGACCACGAAAGAGTCTATGATGTCTGCACATGCTACCGTTTTATCTTCAGGGCAATAATAATAGGAATTAATTGTGAGTATCCCATTGAGACTTCTGAGTCAAATCCCTAGTAACAGAAAGTGTAAAAAAGTTTCTTTTCTAATGCTGAGGAAGAGAGTACAACAGTGACTCCCTTGTGCTCTGGGAAGTGGTAACCTGTAGGGTATGAAGAGTTCTTCTCCAGTGGCCTTGGATGCACAAAAGTATAGAGGCATAAAAATCAGTAGCAAGACTGAAAAAGAAAGCTGTGATGAGGCCTGCCAAAATGTTGTGTCTTTTCAGACATGTGTCAGCAAGCATATCTCTTGATCTCCGTGGCTGACAGCTGTTGGAGACTGTTTCTTACCAAACAGATATGACCCAGCATCCAAAAAAACAGACAGTAGGGCAATAACTGTTAAAAGTTTCATCAGCCACTAGAAAACACAAAGTTGGAAAATAAAAAAGTAAGCTGGGGACCTTCTTGAGCACTGCATGCTGAATGTCTGGCACTGCAGAGCACTTGGAAATACTCCCGGGGACCAGTAAGAATAAATAACTTTGCATTGACTTTGGCGATGCAAGACAAACTCTGACCATCTATCATGAAATAATTCCTGCAATACTAGTGACAAAACATGAAGAAAGGCTAAGGGGATAATGATTATTCTGTTAATGGATGACATCAGGTCTATATTACAGACAGGAATGGTTAGAGTTCTGGACTAGGTCACAGATATGAAGACTACAGTTGACAGCTACAGAGGTCGACATACCTAGTTATTAAAAACAGAAGCCTCTGCCTTCGTCCAAATTGTGAGCATCTATTGGTGATCCTGGAGTCTTTGAGATCAAGAAGAGAGCCAGTCATAAGCTCACCAAATTCCACTAGATCCAAAGAACACACAAAGCGCTTGAACTGTCTCTTCTCCATTTTTAATAACAAGGGAAATTCTCACTTTATCTATAACTAATATTCATGCAACATGCTGAAGAGTAAAATCTCCGGTATCAGATTGACTTGACTCCTCTGGCCAGAATGCTACCTGCCATTGCAGCCCAACACAGTGAGGAACATGTAAAGGGATTTTTGTGATTCAAATTGCAATTCTGCTTTTGGTTTAAATTTTTGACATCTCAGTACAGCTGCTGTTGCTACTGCAGATGAGCTGCTCAGAGTCCTCATGTATTTGAGACCCACAGAGTTCTCTGCGCTGGTGAGCTGCAAAAGTTCTCTGCACAGCTGCAGCAGACAGATCTTTTGCAAAGATCATAGAATCATAGAATGGTTAGAGTTGTAAGGGACCTTAAAGATCACCTAGTTCCAAACCTCCTGCCATGGACAGGGACACCCTCCATTAGACCACGGTGCTCAAAGTCCCATCCAGCCTGGCCTTGAACACTTCCAGGGATGTGGCATCCACGGCTTCCTTGGGCAACCTGTTCCAGTGTCTCACCACCGTCACAGTAAAGAATTTCTTCCTAAAATCTAATTTAAAACTACCCCATCTCAGTTTAAAGCCATTACACCTCGTCCTATCACTACACTCCCTCATAAAGATTCTCTCCCCCCACCTTTCCTGCAAGCCCCCTTTAGGTACTGGAAGGCTGCTCTAAGGTCTCCCCGGAGCCTTCTCTTCTCCAGGCTGAACAACCCCAACTCTCTCAGTCTGTCTTCAGAGGAGCGGTGCTTCTGCCCTCTGATCATCTTTGTGGCCCTCCTCTGGACTCACTCCAACAGATCCATGTCCTTCTTTCGTTGGGGAATCCAGACTTGGATACCGTACTCCAGGTGGAGTCACAGAATAGAAACATAGAATTGTCTAGCTTGGAAGGGACCTTTAAGATCATTGAATCCAACTATTAACCTAACACTGTCAAAACTAAACCATGTCCCTAACCAACATGTCTACCTCTCCGTTAAATACCTCCAGGGATGGTGATTCAACCACTTCCCTGAGCATCCAATGTTTGATAACCAATGTTCCATCCAATGTTCCAATGTTTGATAACCCTTCTGGTGCAGAAATTTTTCCTAATATCCAGTCTAAACTTCCCCTGGCACAACTTGAGGCCATTTCCTCTTGTCCTATAACTTGCTATTTCGGAGAAGAGACCAATCCCCACCTTGCTACAACCTCCTTTCTGGTAGTTGTAGGGAGCAATAAAGTCTCCCTTCAGCGTCCTTTTCTCCAGACTAAACAATCCCAGTTCCCTCAGCCGCTCCTAAGACTTGTGTTCTACACTTCTCACCAGCTTTGTTGCCCTTCTCTGAGCACACTCCAGCACCTCAATGTCTTTCTTGTAGTGAGGGGCCCAAAACTGAATACAGTATTCGAGGTGTGGCATCACCAGTGCTGAGTACAGCAGAATAATCGCTTCCCTAGTCCGGCTCACCACACTATTCCTGATACAAGCTAGGATGCTGTTGGCCTTCTTGGCCACCTGGGCACATTGCTGGCTCATATTCAGCTCTTTGTCAACCAATGCCCCCAGGTCCTTTTCTGCCAGGCAGCTCTCCAGCCACTCTTTCCCAAGCCTGTAGCGATGCATGGGGCTGTTGTGGCCCAAGTGCAGGACCTGGCACTTGGCCTTGTTGAAGCACATTCCATTAGCATTGGCCCATCAGTCCAGCCTGTCTAGATCCCTCTGTAGAGCCATCCTACCCTCCAGCAGATCAACACTCCTGCCCATCCTGGTGTCGTCTGCAAACTTACTGAGGATGTACTCGGTCCACTTGTCTCGCAAGAACAGAGCAGAGGTGCAGAATCACCTCCCTCGACCTGCTGGCCACTCTTCTTTTGATGCAGCCCAGGATGCAGTTGGCTTTCTGGGCTGCAAGCGCACATTGCTGGGTCATGTCGAGCTCCTCATCAAGCAACACCCCCAAGATGGTCTGTGTGTCCATTCATAAAAGAAAAAATAGAACATTTTTGCTTATTGACAATTGAATGACATCTCTCCTGTGTCTTGGAGTAACTGGAAGATGTTAAAGGGTGTTGAGGACACAAGATTCATTTACGGCTTTTGGGTCTGCTTTGAGTTGCCCAGACTGGGTTCAGTACTGTTTTCCCACTTATAAGCCTAGGTCTTATGGAACCTCTAGATCCTAACCAGGGTGAGGTAGTCTTCTTCAGAGGGTGAATCATTATGCTTTAGCTTCTGTTCACATACATTAGTAGAGATTTTTTTAAAGGCAGAAGCCTGATCTTTAAAGTATGTTTTCCTATAAACTGTGGAGTCTCTCTACATATGGAGGGCACAAGCTCTATCCTCCCCTGTATTCTGTAATGCACCGGGTAGAGTTTCACACAAGAAGATCATTATACAAAGTTGAACAACATACCCATTTCATCTTGTTGCATGGTTTGAAAACAGATAACACGATAAATACCATGAAATCCAGACTTTATTTTCCAACTCAGTATTTCTTTAACAGAAACTCCCAGAAAGTTCAAACTGACCATTTAAACTCTGTACTGCTTTAGATGCTCTCAGCCGCTTACGAAGGAAAAGGACATATATTACCCGGACAAAAAAAATTGGTTCTGGAGTCATTAGTTATTCAGTTACTGTTCAACTGTTATTAGTTATCAAGGTACATTCATTTATTTTCCTCTTATTTGCAATACAAATGGCATAAGAAATATAGGACCTATCTACAGGAGAAGTTTTCAACTCTTTTACTAGTGTCCTACAAAAAACAAGTTATAGATCAAAAAAGAATTTTAGAACTCATCAGGCGAAAATGCTGGCAGGTGCATTGCTGTGTTTATAAGCTTGAGATTATCCTTGTGTAAAAGGTATATGTTACTTATAAAAATTCATAAACCCTTGCTCCAGTATCTTAACCAAAACAAAACCTGTAACTGAGACAACCACTTGTAAGACTTCATTGTCTGCCCATCATAGATATGTTTTAATTTGATCAAGCAGAGAAAGGATTCCTATGATTTCCATCAGAATGTTAAATTCCTTTTAAAAGTAATTGCAGAGTGAGCAGAAGGTAGGTGGGTGGGAAGACCTTGGAATGAACTGGTAGAGTCCACAGGTAACAAGAAGAGTGATTTCAACCTTAATTACACACAAAAATAGCAGACCAGTCAAGAGAAGAATTTCAAGGACACAATCAATAGCAAGTCTGGATTTTTAGACTGTATTGATTTTTTGATACATTCAAAGTTTGCCCTTGCAAAGCAGCCTGGCTAGCCTAAGGGAAAACTAAGAAGCATATGGAACTACACCCACCAGCTGTTTTCTTGTTCTGGTGACCCAGCAATAAACTCCAAAGCTGTCTACTCATACAAAGGTCTCATGAGGAGCTGTAAGTGCAGTAGTTGCTGACCCAGGAATCAATACTTTCAAACTTACTGCTTCATTCATCTGCAGGTGTCTATTGACCCCGTTTTGGAAAGGCAGTACTAGAAGACCTTGGAGGGATGGAAATGCAAACCTGAGTCTGTTTTCCTTACCTCTCTACTACAGTTACCTGCTTGCACAGATATACCAACCAAAGAGAAGATCTGACCTCGGTATCCTTCTCAAGGCCAGCCGATGCAGCTACGTTTTGTACCATGTCATTACTGACACTAAGGCTTCCCTATTACTCATTTCTTCTGGTTTTGCTGAGAAAATACCACCCAGAATTTGCAGGCACCCCTTCAAAAATGTTTTCTTGAAATCCAGTATGTTTCTTGCAAAAAACTGTAATTTTCACAAACACACGTCTCCTTTGAACTTGTCTATTCACGTAAGCACGCTGTTTGGCAGCAAATAGAACATATCTTAAGGAAAATTCAGCGTCTTGGTCACCAACAGTCTGTGGGTTACTTTTTGAATTACTGTCTCAACTGGGCTAGAGACCAGCTGTACCCTAAATAGAGTCCTAGTCAGAGCTCCAGGAGGAAGAAATAACAAGCATCTTGGTTTCAGGCATAAAGAAGCATTTGCAGCCTGCAAGAGAGGCAGTCCTCAGCTACACTGCCCAAGGAACAGACCAAGGACCTAGTTTATTCTAAGGTGCCATCTGGCTCTAATGCCCATCATCCTCTGCTCTGCTGACTGCCCCATCAAGCAAAAGTACACCTGGGATGCTCTACCATCTCCCAACATTTTATCAAGTTTCTAAACCCTCAAGTTTGAGCTTGCTGCTGAATGTGCCTCAGGTGTATTCTTCAGTTTTGACCTTTGCTCAGGCTGAGATGGAGGACAAGAACTAGGCTTCAGCAGAAGTCAAGACTGACATTGTGAATAAGACATTGACAAGAAAGACAGGCTTGTTTCCTCAGTTTCTCTTCTCTCTCTCGTCTACTTCCTAAGTTCTTAATCTATTCCTAGTAGCCTGCTGTATTTACACTTTATCTCTTGGAGGAAAGTAAAAAAATACGTAAGTTAATTTCCTTATAGATTTGGTTTCTCATCAAACAAATATTGCATACTTGCTTTCCTTTTTGTCTGATAAATATTGTATTCTTTTCTCTCCTAGCAAGTAGTTTTCCAGAGCCCACTGTAGAAAACGCTAGTGTAATTTTGCAGAACTGTGAAACATCTGGTATGGCTATAATGTATTGACAGTGCTACTCCATGCTATTCAGCTCCCAGTGAGGATTTTTTCCTGGTGTGCCAAATTAAAGCTGCAGTGAACTATGGGAACAATGGAGCCTTCCCTAGCAGGTCATGAAACGAGTCATCAAGAAGCCACAGTCCTGAATGAATCTGTGTGTTACACAGATCACTTGTTAAGGGAACAATTGTTCTCACTGAATAAATTTTCACATCCTGAGAAAAAAGCAAGGATAATGTTTCAGTGATTCTGTTAGCCACAGGCATGGTTTCCCTTGGATTCAGCTTCACCTGTTCTCCCCCTTTCTTCCTGAACAGATATTGTTCCTTCCTGGCAGAAAGAATAAATATAATTTACTGGCTGTGATACATCTAAAGATATACCTCTTGTGTCACATCTGAGGCACCTAGTCTAAGAGTCTCCTGATCCCTGTGCTTCACACAGACAGACCCTACACACAAGCAGCACTGTGGTTTCTCTCTTGCCTCATAAGCCTCTGCATCAAACAAGAGCTAGGATGCAGCAACATCCAGTCACAGAGTAGAAGAAAAACTAAGACTCTACAATGAATTTTGGAACTGTGTCTGCTTGGTTTCCTGTGACAATGTCCCTGTTAGACAAGAGTCAGAAAAAGAGGACTTTCTTCAAGTCTCTTGACCTGACTCTAATTTTTCCAACAGCTCAAAGCATGCACATATACTGAACGTATAAAGCAGCCCAGGCTTTTAATAACTTGAGGAGCCAGAAGATAGTGTCCTTGTCATCAAGAGAACTCCACATCTAAGAAGGATTCTGTTTCCTCCCACCATGCTTTCCATGCATCAGGTTCATATCATCCCGTTACATGGGTAGATATCAGACAGTTGATCTGTTAATATCATACAATCATATTATAGATGATGTGTCACAGACTGCTTTGGCAAAGGAACAGTCCCTTGCATTTTGCATCTAATTTTCTAGTCTATTTACAACAGACCAAGCAACAGTAGCCCTACCAGCCCACTATATAAGAGTGACAGATGATACCCAGAATCACATAAGCATGATACCACTGATAAGGGAAACATTGCTGGATGTCAAAAAAAGGAATACAGCAGGCATCTCCAAAGGCTGCAGGCTGCATATAAATTTGAAAGAAGGTTGTGGGTACTGTCTGTATGGACATTGATGAATCATCCAAAGACCCAGTTCCATACCTTAGTGCGATGACTAGCCACAAAAGCACTGCTATAGGCAACTGAAACCAATGAACCACAGATTATGAGTGAAAGCACTTTTGTGCATGCAGCAGCTTTAGCTAACAAAAATTTAGATGATCTTTCCCTTGCAATGACCTTACCTAAATCAATCAATGACTTCAATCAAGGATGTTATCAAGAACTATTGTCATCAATGATTATATTTAAAAGGTAATAGTGAAAGAGCACATCCTCCCAAGACAAACTGCCCAGGCCACTCAGCATCTTATCAGAGCACATCATCTTAAAGGCAGATAGAGATTTATCCAAAAGCCACCAAAAGCTTTGAGTCAGGCCCGCTCATGTTTCCTTCTGTGACCTTCTGAGGCTACCTCAGTCAAACTGAGCCTCTGTTCCTCTGCTTGGAGAGCTGACTGGCTTACTCTGGAAGAGCACCAGAGGGCAAACCAACATGTAGATGTCTGGAGAGTGGTAAAAAGTGCAGGGAGACCTTTGTTCCTATTTGTGTACCATGTACAGCATGGCTCCTTCCTAACAATGTCAAATTTATTCACTGACACAGCAGCCCTGTGAAGTAAGGGTAGTACCGTCCTATCTAGCATCCCTATGTGGGCAAACAAAGCCACAGGTAACACATCATACTAAACACTTAGGGATAAAACAGGAATTAATCCCAGGTCACTATTCAGCTTCCCCATGCCCACAGTGCTTCCTGCATCTTGTGGCCCTTTCTCCCTGATTAATGATCAAACATTGCATTGTGTTGTACAACACAGGGTCTGTGACTTAAAGTCAGGACCCAAGAGATGCCTTCCCAGGCTACTTTTGATAGTTGCCATCTAATGGGGGCCCTGCATGCATCCATTGCATTACTCCATAGCTTCCCTCCTGATGAGAACTCTGTATCCTATGCATTCTTGTCCCAAAAGCCACAGATAGATTTCCTCTCGTGCTACTTCATGTTCCTTATCTGGTGCAGAGGAATACAACTGTGAGACTGTTGCCTAGGTTTCAAAGAAAGCTCTTTTAACTGCCCTAGGGTCTGATTACTGCTTTGTACCTTTGCTGTGTGCACTACAGCTTCTAAGGTATAACAGGATGTAGGATTAAGCTCCAGAACATTTTCAGAACTATTCAAATATTCCTTCCATGTGTGGCAAGGTGCATAGCATTTCCCAGAGTCCATTTCACAGGTCCTGGTCCTGCCTTAGGTCTATTGTTTCTCTCCTGTTGCTCTGCTCGTTGGCATTCCCAGCAAATTCTTCTCAAGGTGCCACAGGTGAAATGCAGAATGTCCTGCTTTCACTGATATTGCACGCACACCACAGTAGTGCCATTGCAGCTGAGGGGGGGACTCCTTTCTTGTGCAGTAGGCAGAAGGGTTTCTCTGCAGCCAGCTTTGCTGCTCTGCAAAGAGCAGAAGCAAATTCACAACGTCTTCTGCTGCTTCCAGTGCAGCACCAAGCACGTCTGACAAAGCAGAGAGAGAACATGTGAAAAAGAGGGTTTAAGTACAGCTTCTGCTAATTGTTCATGCTTTCAAGCCCAGCAATGTCTGCAGCTACACAAATCAATACTGAATCATAATGGCTTAAAGAAGAGTGAAAGGAATAGGGACCAAGATTATCACTGTCTCCTATACTGCAATCTGGGAGAGAAAAGTTTACCTGATGAATCCAGTGAACTGCTTCTCCCTCATATTGTCCTGTCACTTGCAATATACGGGGGTTTTTGGTGCTGCTGGAATAGCCAGGACTGAGAGGGTATGATAGGAGGAACCTGTGCGTCTTACTGTTTGAGCAGTTAGAGACAAGTTAGGAATAGCACGTGCCACTTGATCCCCTTATGCCCTTGATTTGCTATGACCTGTGACTTTGACCTTGGTTTCTATGGTTTCACCTGAAAAATGATTTAATTTCTCCCTCTCTGGGAGTGGGGCTGGGATGTGAGAATATGACCGCTAGGAGGAAAGGTGATAGTTCAAACCCAGGCTTTAAAGTCAGCCCTGCATCCTCCTGCTTTTTGTCCTTAAGTAACCCATTAGGGTCACCACCCCGAAGTGTCACAGCCCCCAGCCTGTCTGCCAGACTCCAGGCAAAGGAGAAAACATCCCCAACACCAAGCATCAGATGTTTTATCCTATTCTTCCAAAGCCTTAGCTAAATCCTAGGCTACAAAAATTCACCTGCAGTAAAAACCAAGGCCCAGCATCCTGCCCTGTCCTACTGCCAATTTCCACCCAGGCACAGTTTCCATTAATGCCGGTCTGCTGCCTACACAGGTGCCCTCTCCCCATCCAACAAGCTTAGACACAAGGTGGCAAGCCTCCACTGTTAAACATGTAGCCAGGCTCTCCTCTGCTCAGCCTGAGTCTTTTTACACTTGTTTCTGGCCAGTTTCAGTCATAACCTGAGTGCCCAAGTCACCCAAGCCACCGTACAGAAAATTACAGCCTAAAGGCATAGCCTTTCAGCATGAATCCTTGGGCCCTGCACAAATCATTTGACAGCTGCCCAAACCTGTTATAAAGCTCTCACCACGCCTTAGGCATGCTTTTTGTATTTCTAGTGTTTATTAGTTATTACCATGGCACAACCTGTATCTTTAGCACCCCAGCCAAAGCTATGGTTACAGCCATCTGTCAAAGGATCCTCCAGGCCTACCTTAACTCTTTTCCCCAGCTTTAGACCCACAAACACACAGTCTCAGCCTTCACACCCTGCATGTTAGTATGCTTCTGTGGAATCAAAGCAGAAAAGGGAAAATAGGTGTAAACCAGCAATGCCCAGAGCTTAGCTTAACTTGAGCAATGAGATTTTAGTCTGAAGAAGTTGATCCATAAGCTTCCTCTAATTACATCACATAATTTTCTAGCTTAAGAAAGTCAGGAAAAACTGCATTAACTATCCTGCAATAACTTGAAAAAAGTAGAGGACTGCTAACAAAAGGGTGTTGTGAATTCAGTTGCTAAGACTAAGGAGGAAATGCAAAAGATAGCTCTGCAAATACAAAGTTTAGTACAGGTCTGTGTGGAATTTTTTGACAAACCTTCTGCAACACAAAAGCCTATTACAAATTTAAGTATGATTTGCCCAGTTATCTGTACTTTAAAACAGATTTTTCCAAAGTATTTGTTTAAACTATAGGTTGTATTTAATTTTGGAAAGGTACCTCTTTATTCCTAAAGAAATCATTTTAAATAGAGGCCATGTGCAATATCTGCTTCAATCTGAGTTTTTGAATTCCCATTTTATTAGATTAAAAAGTAATTTATTTTTCCTTTGGAACTACAAAACAACTTACCCTGACCTTCCTCGCCAGGCCCCCACCCCACCGCTCCCAGCCAGTCTGTTTACATTTCCTCGTCATTCTAGTTAGCTGGAGCTGAAACCCATTTCAACTTTCCTCTGTGGAGATAAAAGAAGATTACCTTGCCTCCTGCAGCTACTTGTGTTCGCTGTTCTTTCCTAGGAGGCAGAAAAACAGAAGAGCAGTCAGAAAAAGGGGGTTCCCCTCATTAGTCCAACCTCATAAGGCTAAGCTCTGCTGGCAATTTAGCTCCAGCAAGGAAGTGCTTCTAGCAACTGTAAATAACAGAGAAAGCTACGAGAGAAGAGCTGCATCCTCTGCCCTAGTCTTGCAGGGATAACTCAGTAGGAAGCGGATATTCCCTCTGTCAATTCCAGCAAGTAGAAGCAGTGGCTCATTAATAGAGCCTGTTGCAGATTTGGAGCAACTCCCACCTCACTCCTCAAACCATGGGGTTTGATTCAGGCGATCCCTGTGCTTTCAGAAATCTGAAGGCATAATGGCTTTGTGGAGTTAGTAGGTAGAAGAAACTGCCTCTGAACAGTAGATAGTGGGCGTAAGAAATTAATTAAATGTACAGAAAAGGGATTTTATAGACGATTAGCTGTAGAAATAGTCATATGTTTGTCTTAAGGAAAGAAGTAGCTGAGGAAGGGGTAAATATTTGTCCTCACATCTTTCCCCCTCCCTTAAGTCTTTTAACTTACATAAATGAGCATAAATACCTTGTGAATAATATTTATAAGACAGAAATGCATAGAGCTAGAGCAGAAAGAAATGCCAAGACCAGTGTTCATGTTACTTAGCAAAAGGCATCACAGGTGCAGGGCTCTGCTTCTGGTGGTGCATAGTATGATCAGCAGCTCATTATAGAAATTCTTGCAGCTCTTCACAGGGCGGCC
This sequence comes from Rynchops niger, assembly GCA_013400035.1. Lineage (NCBI taxonomy): Eukaryota > Metazoa > Chordata > Aves > Charadriiformes > Laridae > Rynchops > Rynchops niger. Next base: position 136,890 of record VXBH01004047.1, read on the forward strand.
TCAGACTGATATGCTTCAGCAGCTATTGGCATCAGAGAATCAAAGCAGAGTTTGAACTGACTGAACCCTCCCCATTTTCCCATCACTCATCTGTGTTTCCATGGAGGATTTGGACAGAAAGGCATATTGTAAATGAATAACGGTGTGAAGCAGTAAAAATATCTGATACAATAGGCTTCCTTCAGTGGAAAAATTCCTTATCTTTAGAAAGGATGGTTGAGTACCTTCAGTGCAACCACAAGAACATGAAGTACCAGTAGAGACTTTCCATGACTCTAATTTTCTTTTATCTCACAGCTGTTTGGCCATTAAGGAACAAATAATGGGATTCTTTAGAAGGGCTTTCAGAACACATAGCATGAAAAAAAGTAAGAATCTTTTTCTGGTATCAATGGATTGAAAGAACATTGCATGTAGCATATTATTTTGTATATACTGAATTGGGATTACCCAAAATAAAGCCTTCTTGAAAAATTACTTTAATCTCTTGAAATGGTACTGGATTATTTTCCAAGGGGTTATAAAGAGAAACGTGGCATTACATAAACCTGTATGAAATGCAGAGACTCAAAATCTCTCCCACCAGAAAGTCAATTATTCTATACTGTTTTCATGTTCTATGAATAGCTAGTTCTTTTGCAGTGTTTTTTGCCTATAAATCTTGAAGAACATCTATAAGGATGAGACTGTGCTCAACCAGGTGGCATTTCTCTTTGTCAGATCATTGAATGTAGTGCAATAACTTCTGAGTGACAGGAGTTTACTAAGTTGTTCATGTAAAGGGCAGTAAGCTCCTTATCATCTGTTCTTCTTCTGATCAAGGCCTCAAGAAGACCTCTCCCTGGTAAGCAGCAAATCCATCAAAATCTAAATCATCAACAGAAAAATAAGAAAGTACAAATGTCTGGGTGCCAAGAAGCACCCATCTGAATGTCTCTTAGAGCTTAACAAGGTGATATAGACAGCAGAGACCACTCCCCACAAAATATGCCACAAGAGTTTGCATCTTCTCTGCACAAAGATCTTCTTCTTTAGGCAATTCTCCCTGCTAATTACTTCCAGCAATTATGTTAATACATAGGGACACAGATATAAAAAGAAGATAATGTGATATCAGCTTCCCATATATTTAGAATTTCACTTGTCAGCTAGAGGAAGGAGAGGTAAATAAAAAGTCAAGCAAAGAAGACAAAGGGCATTGGTCATCAAGTATAATGAATGCAGCACCACACAATTAATGCAACTATCTGTAGTGACGTGAAAATGCAAGCCATCCAAGTGGAAAACATAAGCAATTTAAATTCCCTTTAGTTACATTTGCTTCTACTTTTCTCTGTTAAATCAAGTCAAGGTTTGGAGCTTCAACAAAAAAGGTTTAATCAGCCTGTTTATCTGAGGTAAGGAGTAGGTTTAAGTAACGATACCAGACTAGAACAGTGTCTTCAGTTGCCTAGAATTGTTGTGCCAAATATAGACACCATGTATCACATTCCAGCCCAAGTGATACCAAAGCATCTTCTGTAAAGTCGTTTTTGGTTTGGGAAGGCAACAGCTAAACACACAGACTGGTGAGGGAGGGAAAAGTAATTTCCACTGGTTCTGTGACTAACTGTCTATCTAAATTACACTTCTCCAAAAGATAATGTCTATTGAGAAAAGGAGGTATATATATTGCTGGAAAGGTAAAAAAAAAAGAAAAAAGAAGATCTATTTTTCCATTTTTGTAAAGCATTTCTGGGTTTCAAAAGAAAAAACACCTACATTTATTTTAAAAAGCCAGAAAAAAACTGTCATTTGTTTTCCTGCTCCTCTGAAACAGAAAATAAATAAAATAAAAGCAAAGTGCTTGATGGCAAGCTCTCAGAAGATGAAAACATTTGCACTGAAATGTTCATTGGCATAGAGAGTGAAATTTCCAGGCTGTTTAATTGATAATCTAAAAAATTCTGGAAAGTGCAGCAAAGAACATAATAGCCGAGCTAAAGGCAGGAGGTTGTTTGTGAACACATAATGAAACATTCACCACACATATGACCTAGGTGAGAAATATACTGTCTGTCTCTCAATAACTGTCCCCTGATTTCCAAAAATCCCGGTGCTCCATTCTTAAACTTCCATCAACCTGTACACAAACTCCAAAGAATAGGATGCTTTTGAGATTCAAAATAGATTATGATAAAAAGAAATACAGGATTATTCTTTCTTTATCAGTTCATAAGACAACTTGCCAATTAACAACCCATAGCAGGCTTTTATAGATGTATTTGGTATGCACAAGATACTTTTTAAGGTACACTTAAAAATGGTCCTCTCTGTCTTTCCTTGGATTGTATCTACCTGACAAAGACCAGGTACTGAGCACGACTGTGAGCAGAAATAGCCTAGATTAATAGGAGGAGATTTAGATAGCTTGATAAAATATTTCCTTGTGAACACTTAGAAATTTTATGGAGGTTCTAATTGTTGGTGGAACAAAGTTCAAATCAGGTCCCTGGTATCTTCTGGGGAAGAAGAGAAGAGAGAGACAAGGAGAAACCAAAACTGAGATGCCCTTATAACTGAAAACATATGTCAAAACAAATAAAAAGTTTGTTTAAAAATGCTCACAATGTCTTCATTTGATGTACAAATCCAAATTCAGAACCTCCCAAGCTCTTCCAAAATAGAATTGATTCTCCTACCTCCACCTGAACTACTATGAGTCAATCACAACATCACGAAATTTTCTAGGTTTTATGGCTGCCTTTTAACATGGAGATCTCTCTGGCTTGTTACACTTGAAATTTAGGGTGAATTTTGTTCCTTTACAACAGACTTCATCAACTAATTCCTAATTCCATGTAGTATTTCAAGAAAATCATAGTGCAATTTTTATTTTGTTTGAGTCATATCAGCTTCTCTGGTTTTACTATTTTTTTCTACTTCTTGGTGTGAGCTGTGAAGTACACATGAAGCAGAATGCACAGAATAAAAGCAAAAAGGGAAAATTAATACCATAGAATTGTTGTGAACAATGTAAACCATGCTAACAGATAAGTGTGGTCTTCAGCATGAAATGCTGCATGAGCAAAGAGGGGCAGCAAATGTTCAGAATTTCCTTTCCGCACAACCATTCCAGGCTATGGGTGGATAGTAATGTCTCCTGGAATCTCAGCTCCCTGTGATCAATACTACATGCCATCTATGGATAGTAACAAAACTGGGGCCAGGCCCCATCTACTTCTGGAAATGGGCATGCCGGCAGCATGTTTGTGCTGACATCCCGAAGTGTTTTATGAAGCTATGAAGCACTAGCAGAGATGAGTTCTTTGGTAGACTGCAAGTTAGAATGCTTTGTACATCTCTGTATTCAGAAAGACTTCATTTTGACCTATTTTTTTCTAATGGTTTTGGGGAGAGTTATGCAATTAGTAAAATCTAGCAACAAGCCCATTTTCTGGACAGTCACTGATTGAAGACCAAGTAGACATTACATATTGTTGATTTGGTGGCTTTGGTGTCATGGCTAAGAATTGCATGAGATTAAGAGCTAAGGAAAATGTGTTTAATCTTTTCACAAAGGACAATCCAAAGTGTACGTAATCAGTTCATAATGAAGAATAACTGACCTTGAGTTGTCCCATAGGCAGCAGGCTGGTTTCATAATTTTCCTAGACCACAGGGTCACTTTCTGCCCTCAGATCATCCTCTCTGAAATTGCAGGGAATGTGCTTTATACATTAAAAGAGCACAGTTAGCAGCCTGGTTAGCAATTCAGTCAAGTGCTTAAGAAGGGAGTGTACTGCAGTAGACAAAAGCTCTTCACTGTATTGTAGATTCCCAGTCATCTCCTGTTCTAGAAATGTTCCTGTGTACCAATGTCCAGAATGTGTGGGCCATTACCAACGTGTTCTGCAGTACCTGGTAATATGGTGAGTTTTTTCTGGCTACTGGTGTATCTAAAGGATGCCTGTGCTCCAGTTCAGTAGGTCTGCTCTCCTTCTTCTGAATCACTGTGAGGCCATAGGAAATTAAGATATGCTCTGATTGCTTCCAAATCAGCTGTTGCAAGGCCAGAATTGAATTCAGAATCCTGAATGCACTGTACCTCCCCACATGCTGGCATAGAGTACTGCAGGAAATCAAAGAGCTGGTTAGCAGCAGTGGCAAGAGACAGGTAATACTGCCCTTTTCAGACAGAAGGAGAAGGGGGCAAGAAATAATCAATAGCAGTGGGGAGACTGCAAGGCGGTGGAGAGTACACCAGTCTTTCTTCATTCTTACCACATTCACTAGGCAGTTCAACACTAGTCTTTTGAGGGAAGGAGGAATGAATATAGACTACACGTGGGCTTGCTCCAGTGAGCATCTTGGATTGTATATGACCTTCAGAGAGTCTGCAAAGCTGTTTCAAATGATCCTTCCTGCCCCTGTACTCAAATCCTGCCTGGGCATTGGTACATACAGAATAGCTGCTCTTTTTTCAGGTTGCTTCCCTTCTCTTGATTTTGCCTTATACCCAGTAGAGGAATATGGGGGAACAGTAGTTAAAGGCCTTCAGCATTTGTCTGGACACACTAATGAAGTGCTTCCCATGAACATACACTGAAAGCAGACTCCAGTGGATGTGTCTGTAAACCGGATACATGGTGTTAGCTGTATGTACCCAATAGCCCCACTGAAGGGGAAAATACAGTGTAAAAAATTAACATGCCTTGGAAGGTGCAAAACTACTAAGAATGCTTTCAGAGGACCATAAGGTATGTATTTGCAATGCCTTCAGGAGACCTCAGGAAGTTCACCAGATCTACAATTGACTGCAACTCATGACCAAAGGCCAATAACCCTAAGAACTACCCAGAAGCTTTGGAGCCTGGGAAGCTCAGGATTCTCATTGGCCTTTGCTTCTCTGGGGAACTTCAGGCTCATAGCGGTTTAACCCCAGCCTGCAACTAGGACTATGCAGATGTTCACTCACCCCTGACCCTGCCACGTAGTGGGATAGGGAAAAGAGGAAGAAAAGGGAAAAACAACTACCTCATGGCTTGAGATAAAGACAGTTTAATAGAACAGTAATGGAAAAGAAATTAATAATAAAATGAATTGTAAAAGAATATACAAAACAACTGAATATGCAAAGTAAGTGAATGAAAATGAGTGATGCAATGCAATTGCTTACCACCTGGTGATTGGTTTTCCAGTCTGTCCAGAGCAGCAATCGTGCATCCCTGCCCCCCAGCCAACCCCCATTTATATACTAAGCATGACATCCATGGTATGGAATATTGTTTTGACCAGCCTGGGTCAGTTGTCCTGTCTATGCTCCCTCTCAGGTTCTATGGGATGCTGAAAAGGTCCTTGAGTGCTGAATAACAACTAAAAACATTAGTGTATTATCAACATTATTCTCATCCTAAATCCAAAACATAGCACTATACCAACTGCTAGTAAGAATATTAACTCTATCCCAAACAAAACCAGGACAAGGCTTTTCCCCACCTTAACTCAAGTGTAATAATCTGTAGTGAGCTCAGACGTCTTTAAAAGGGCTCTGACAGAAAATTCTAATGAAGATGAAGCACAGACCTATCTTCTGCGAAATGTTTGTCTCTGGCTGTGACAAGCGTCCCCTTCTCATAATCCCTGGTTTGCGTGACTAGTGCCATCTGGTGAAACAATTGGCCATTAGTCATAAATGAGCTGGTCATAAACCCGCTCCTCCTTTAATAGCATCCCAGGCAACAGACCAGCCAGGGTGACACACTCAGGGAAAAAGGGAAGCATAATATCATGTGGGCACTGCTTATAAAAATGCACAGCTGCAAGTCCCAGGTGGGAATATGACCAGAGCTGCCGCTGGATCTCCCTGTGGTCAGGGACACCTACACAGTCCTCAACTTTCTCCAAGGACTGAGCGACTTTTTCTATGTGGACTGTGAGCTCAAGTTAGGACTGATGTGTTGAAACGGCCCAATCTGCAGAGAGTCCAGGTAAAATAAAGTTCTGATTGTAACAACAACATTGTTGCATCATCATTCTAACAAGGATCTCTAAAGAATCTGCCTGTCCCCATAGTGTTTGCCGACACTGGTATGACAGGAAAGCATTTAGAACCAGAGAGTAGAAAACTCCTAATTCATCTTATGTTGCGTTCCAGGGTGCTAGGAGAGCAAATGGGTTTCTACCTGCCACACCACAAACAATACTAGTGAAACAAAAAAATGAAAGTTTTTGAGAAATCTTCTGTAGTAAGCAGACAGTATGAGGCATGGAAAGCAACGCACCTTCAGTTTCCCAACAATTTGCCTCAAGAGAGCTTGTTTAGCATGGGAGCAGCCAGAATACTTAAACAGATTTCCTACACTCTGGGAAAATTGAATTTTCCCTACATGTGCACTGGGTTTCATGAGAAAAGGGAAAGGCTGTGGTGGCCACCCTCTAAAATATTTCTGAAGTCATGTTTAGAATTTAAGTTCCAACAGACACTAAGTTTCCAGACTAGTAATTTTAATACGCTTCTCAGGAGATCGCTTAAATGACATTTTGAACCAAAAGATACTATTAACATCCTCATTAAAATGATGTTCTTCAAGATATTAATAGTTACCAAAGAAGCAGTGCATGTGGTTATGGAAAACCATTCAAAGCTGAGAAAATGCTGTCATTTTTATTCAGTGTCAAAATTAATGGGAGTTATAAAATTAGGCTTGTGCATAATTTAGGTTATTCCTAATATAACTTGGTCATTTTTAGCCATCTGGAAAAAGAGAGGGCTGCGGTTTAATTAGAAAACTTCCTTCTTTTTTTTTTTTTTTTTGCACTTTATATATTTGCAGTATATGCGGACGTGCTCTACTGAAAGAAATAAAACCTATGTTTACTATAAGCAAGTACCACACGTCCATCAGGCCCCCTGGCTCACGGCAAAATACAGAAGTATGAAATTACTATTTGTCTTAGGCTTGATTTCACACTGGAAAATGCCTATTCACAGACATAAAGGACAGAGCAAGAAGAGAAGGATTTACCAGTGAGCAAGCTGAGAGTCTCAGCTGGAGACAAATCTGCCTGGACCTTTCCAGAAAGGAAACATTTAATATTAAGAGGGAAAGGGAGGGCAAGGGAGGGTACTCAGAGACAGGAACTTAGAGAGGCTGAAAGAAGCCCAAGGAATGGTATTCACAATCCCAAATTGGCACCTATCATGCGGCTCAGCATCTCAAGAGCTGTTTCACTCTTGAAGTGTTCGTGCTTATGGCTCCCCTTAACTTTTGGGAGTGATGGCAGATGAAGACCTACACAAGCTAAACGTTTTGATAATTGTAGCACTCCTGTGTTTGTGAGTCAGTATTTAGGGTCTTCTACCGACCTGTGGGCCGCCAAACTCATTCAGATATTTAGCTGACTTCTTTTGTCTCTCAGATCTGGAGAAACAAGTTCAGATATGTAGAAAGAAAAATGCTCACTCCTGATGCAGGCTTGCAAAGCCAGGGTGATGATTTGAGCTAGTAAGTATACCAAGAAAACCACATGATACTGGTAGCTGCTAATCAAGTAGTCCTTCCCTAGCACTCAGATTAATTCTATGCTGTGGTTTGGTGTGAAGCTGCCAAAGTGCTCACAAAACCTGGTGTCTTTACAAACTGCATAACTGAGGTCAGCACCAGTTTATTCACCATTCCTCACAGGACCAAGCAATTACTCTTTCTTTAAAGAAGGGAATTCACTACAGGGCATAGCTTTCTAGTGGTTTCCACACTGACAGAAGCTTGTGTTAACAGGTTGAAGTTGTACCGCTCTCTCTTCCCTATGGCAATTTCTTGTTTTCATCTTCTCAGCAAGCTTCAGTCTACTAAAACAGACACCTGAGCGTATGCGTAAGAGGCCCTGATACCTTAAGCAGGTAAAGATGTAGCTATCTGTCTATCTTAACTTATTTCAGCCATGGACAAATCCAAGATACAAAGTTCCTACAGATTGCTTGAAAATAAGTAGCTTGATAGGGGGTTGCAAATTAGAGTACTCGTTGCCATAAAACCAAGGGCATAATTTTAACAATTATTGTTGTACTGTGAGCCAGCCCATAATCCTGTATGATTTTGCCAGCCAGACAGCGAACACACAAACAGGAGCTGCCACTATCCCTGCTGGACAGAAAAGCTCATTCTTGCTTCTCAATAAAAACAGTAAATCACGCTGCCACAGAAGGTTAGATGTCTGTTGGCTTAGAGACCTAGCAGGAGAATAAAGATGTGCAGATATTTGGAAAATAAGAGTCAGCACCCTGAGTGTACCAATAGGATCTGCAATCTCTTGCCCTCCAAGGGTTTGGCTGTCCAGCTCTGACATGGTGCAGCCATGTAACCTGGGACTGCGGGGAAAAAGCTGAATAAAAAGGGCTGTGAAAAGCCTCATCTGTGACTTACACATACAAACCCTTCACCCCTTGGTTTGGGAGCTGCATTGATCCTTGCCTGAGCTACCCTGTAGGATTGCTTGTGCCTGATCATTTATCTTGCTGACCCTGACCACGTACTTGGCTTGGCTTGAGACCTGCCTCATCACCATGAATTTATCTGGTCAGGACTGGACTCTTCTCTGACTCTTGTTACTGCTCTTCTTCTTCAGGTGCTATGTGAGAAGATCACAACCTGCCACAGAGATCGGTGTCCCTGCCTGTGCTGTGCTCACCCTTAGTTCCTGAATTCTCTTCCTCTGTGAAGCAGCCCCCTTCTTGCTGCTCTTTGGACAGCAAGAGAGAAAGAAACATCCTGAAAATTTCACCTTTTCACCTGATTCATAGTTTCATTTTGCTACTGAACTTTAGTAAACTATGAAATCTGGAACTGTGTTGCACATGCTCCTGTGACTCCAGTCTCCCTGGTTTTCACATTTCCTTGAAACATACTAGTCTTTTTGTGTTTACACTGTAGAAAATGTATTCATTTTAGAAAACTTCAATATATATAATAATGAAGAAAACAATGGGCAAAAAAAAATACTGCTCGCAGCTGAATTGCAATTTGTGTGTTAGTGGAATTCATTGCTGAAGGATTCTGTAAGTGCAAATAGTTGGCATATATTTAAAGGAAATATGGGTAGGTATTTGCATGAAACTTACTAAATGGAAAAAACATATAATGTTCATGGAGTTTCCTGAGCTAAAAATAGCAGGAAGCTAGGGAGTCCTCAAGGGAAGTATCAGATATGCGTGCCTTGTTCTTATTCTTCTCTCAGAATGTGCTTTGCACATGATTAAAGACAGGCTGCTCAGCTAGGGGGACCTTCATCTGAGGTAGCATTGATATACATATGTTCCTATATTGTTATGCTTAGATTTGCAACAGAGAAATTGAATTGGTCTGCAGAGAATAGACACATCTAGCAAAACCAGTTGCAGTCAAAAAAAGAACAAAACACTTTTTGTGCTAAACCACTATTACAGTGGAAAAATTCTGACCGTTTCTAACAGCTTGAAGACATTCATCAGCAGACGGCAACCACAGCTTAGCAACTGTGATCCAAGTGCTTGTCTTTAGTCTCCCTATGAGGATGATGAAGCATGCAAATAAGACCAATGTATTAGTCATGGCTAAATTACATACATTGTTATGGGAATACCCCATTGTTCTGCCCAGGACGGGAGTAATTCCTGATAAACTAAAAAATGTGTTAAATTAGTAACCACATACAAGAAGGCAGGATATCTGTCTGTCACCAGTTCTCCCTCATCACTGGCAAACTGAATAGACCATTGCAGGCCTGATTATAGTACTGAGACTCCTAAATCTAGTAAACGCCCAAACTTAAAAGCAATAAGCAGCTTCAAAGGAATAAGAAATCAGCCTCCAACTGTCAAATAAGATCCCATTTCCACAACTGAACTTAATTTCTAATATACCCTACTCACAACAGCTCATGGCGCAACACAGTGATCACATGTGTGTTCATGATGCCTCTCCTTAGCAGCAGACGGAGCATTATGGCAGGTCACTCACTATGAATTCCTGAGTGGGTGCTGATCCTGGTCAAGGCACCAGCTCCCAGCTGAGAGACTAACACAGCAGACAGCCTGCAGAGCACTAACTGCTGTCTCCCAATGGCACAGCCCTGACAACAACCAATGCAGGGAAAGTCAGTGTTTTCCTCTGCTTCCTTTTTGTCAGTGGCCCAATTGCCTTCTTCACTCACTTGAAACACTAGCAGAGTGGGGCCGGAATATTCTGTCTTGGAAAGCAATGACCCTGTGCAGGGAGGAAGTACAGGCCAGAGACAATTATCAATTCAGCTTCCCCAGAAACAATAGGCAATTACCGTGCAGGCATAACGTTACTAGCAGCTCAGTGCATCCCTTGTCCCTTGCCACTTGCACCAGAAATATATGGGGTGTGTCTCGGAACCCCACTTCTTATGATTAAAATAGCTGGTGCTGGCACTTCTGAAGATCTGCTGGGTGTGTAACTGTCCAAGGCAGGTGAGACACGTTCAATGGGTCATTTTGTGTTTGAGCTCACTGTGGTGGAGAAGCACAAGGATTTCTCTTCCACACTGAGCCCAGCTCTGTCCTGTTAAGCAATATTTCTATTTCTGCTTCAAGGTGACTTGAAAGTCAAGCTGGGAATCAGATCCAAAGATGGCATCTTCTTTGCCTACCCGCTCTGTCTTATCCCCATCCCCAAGATCTCTTTTCCTTCACTGATTTCAGACAATATTAGTAAGAACACAGCACCCAGCCTAGCTTTGGCTGGCAGCATGATTTCAAATGCAATGAAACACCATGAGGATTCGTTCCCTGGAGGAATCAGACACAAAGAAAGATTAAATGATTTGAGGGGGGCAGCTAGACTACAAAGCAGAATTTAAAGGTCTAGGAGTTTAATACCTGTTACCCTGTAGGATTTCCAGCACAGACTCTGTCTGCTATGATAACAGTATAAACATCCTCAAAAAATGAGTATGGCAGTAAATGAAATCACAGTAGCAACTTCTATGTCACTGAGGGAAAACAAGGAAAATTGTCCACAGTATTAACAAACTGCAGGACTAATAACTAGCATTTGCGGTTAAGACTGTACAGAGTTCCTCTCTCTGCTGTGGACTCAGGCATGACACTTACTGTGTCATGAGGAACAGCATTCTAATGGATGGCTTGTGTTTAGTTACTTATGCAGATTTATTTGCACGTAGAGGACAAAGGAGCAGAGAAGCAATTTCCATACCAAAACCAGTCATACTCACTTGCAGTCAGCTAGCTGAATGGCTCGACTTTCCAATTATTTCTTTTTGGAAAGCAGCATATGTGTATGTGTGTGTGCATGTTTCTGTATGTGCATATGCCCGTACACACATACATAAATGCACACCTAAATGAAAAGATGCAAGAACACAAGATTTGGTAGATGGCTGGTCAGATGCTCAGCTAACTTATCAGCACATACTCCTGAGGTAAATTTTCCAAGGAAAGGTGTTTTCTTGTGTCCCCTCAGTCCCAGCTGCTTTTGGAAAACAACAGGAGAAAGGCTTTGACACTACCTCTTCCACAGCACTTTCCCTACTTCTTATCAGATTGAAAGTAAATCTTCCGCCTTCCCCTTAGTGTACCCCAAAACGCTTATGAAAAGTACTGTCTGCTGACCCAGGAAGCCTGCTTACCACTTATGCATTGAAGGAACAGGAATATGTTGGAGCTTCCGTCTTGAGGCACTCCTTGTGCAGTCAAGAAGGGGTGAGCTGGGTGTACCATGACCCCTACTTCCTAAACTCACCTGTACTTTTTTCCCATGTGTTGATCACTTAGGACACCTGTACAGAGCTCACAGCTGCCTGTGCAATGCCATCTGTTCTGCACTAGCGGGGATTGGGGTGAGAGGTGCAGAGATGGTGCAGGACTTCTGGATGTCAATAAGAAATGCCCAACAACAAATGGTGAAATAACATAGTTGTGTCAATAAGACAGAATAAAAAGAGGAATAAAGATAGCGAGTAAATCTTGCGTTCCTACATGTTTTGAGAACCTCGCATTCATGCAGCATTAAAAGGACACTAGATGGATTTTCCCACAGCACACTGTGCAGATCCCATCTGTGGAGAGAAATTTGTAGCTTTTTGGTCATTCAAGATATTATGTTATTTTCATACAAGAAAACGATTCTATTTGTAAAGGGTGTTCTCATGAGAACTTCATGGTGCTCTGTTAAATAAAGGCAAAGCCATGCAGGTATAATCACTGGTGCCAAGCAGGAGCTGCCTGCAGTTACAATGACCTGACTGAGTTTATTCAGCAGCCAAGGGATTGTGCAGCACAACACAAGCATGAAGGCCACACTGTATGTGCAGCNCTGTGGAGAGAAATTTGTAGCTTTTTGGTCATTCAAGATATTATGTTATTTTCATACAAGAAAACGATTCTATTTGTAAAGGGTGTTCTCATGAGAACTTCATGGTGCTCTGTTAGATAAAGGTAAAGCCATGCAGGTATAATCACTGGTGCCAAGCAGGAGCTGCCTGCAGTTACAATGACCTGACTGAGTTTATTCAGCAGCCAAGGGATTGTGCAGCACAACACAAGCATGAAGGCCACACTGTATGTGCAGCGCAGCATATGCCTGTGTGTGCTTGAGTTAACTGTATTGTGGATCACTAACTTGTCAACATACAATGGTTATCTGATCAGGAACAATACATTCCAACCCTTGATCCACATACAGTTTACCTTTCTCAAAGGTTTTATAAGTTATGGATTATATAGTAAGGTGTTCAGCTAATAGAAAATTTCCTGACAGGCTGGGATATTATCTCTGTCATAGCACTCATGCACGCACGGCACAGCACAGCACAGAGCATTGCTGCAAGTTCCCATAGCGGAGCTAATCAAGCTAATGTACAGGTTGCTCAAGCTTTAAGTACGAAGCCCAATAGGGCAGACATACCCTGTTCAAATACACTAACTTTTCAAACACATTGCCTTCTGCAGGGTTCTCAATACACCATAAAACCCCTGAGATCAGCTCTCCAGGTTCACCTCACTGTCTTCTCACTCTTACACATTTTCCTAATTCCAGTACATGACTGATGGTGCCACAGTTAAATTGGAACGTTACATTAATGTTCCATGCTCTAATCAAGCCCACCAGCCCAATATCAAATACAGTCAGCTTGCTGTATCTCTTGCTTGTTTGGCATATCCTCATTATCAGTTTTCACAGAGACATAAAGCTCATTCAGTTGCTCTGCTTTAAATAGCCTGAAAGCATCTCGATTTCCAATCTCAGATGAAGGCAAATCCATTTTCCAGGGTTCCTATCTCATGATACAATATTAGACTCCAAGATATTCTTGGCAATCTATCTATCTTTCTCCTTCCTTCCTTTGTTTCTTTCTTGCTTGCTTGCGTGCTTGCTTTCTTCCTTCCTTCATTCCTTTTCTTTCTTTCTTTCTTCCTTCCTTTCTTTCTTCCTTCCTTCCCTCCTCCCTTTCTTTCTCTCTTCCTTCCTTCTTTATTTCTTTATTTCTTTATTATTTTATTTTATTTCTTTTCTTTCTTTTTTCTTTCCTTTCTTTCCTTTCTATTCTTTCTAATCTTTCTTCTTCTCTTTCTTTCTCTTCTTTCTTTCTTTTCTTTCTTTTTTTTTCCTTCCCTTCCTGTCTTCTGAACAGGAGCTAAACTCCTAAATAAAGAGGCTTACTGTTTACAGGCCTATTTCTTACTGGCTTTGTTCTCTCTTCAAATAGTAGCCTAGAGAAACATGTGCTTTACTAAACAGAGGCAGAAAAAATACAACTCAAGAGCCTGGCTCCAGACACAAATGCATTGTCTTTGCCAAATAAGGATTCTGAAGTAGCTGTAAGTGGTCCTGACTACAGCATTGCAAGGAAGTGTTTCCATAAGGCCTTATCTCCTGATATTAAGTAACAATATCATCTTTCTTTAGATAAAGGTTTTTTCTGGTGTCCATGGTGGAAACGGAAAGCCAGGACAACAACAAGCCCTAAATTCTTCAGAGCAGCAGAAAAAAAACGGGACAAATCCTGCGTGCTGAAACTGCACCATGATAGAGCTTTACTAGACATGAGGAAATATTTTCTAATGGCAACAACAGTGAGATCCAAACACTGCCTGCCTGGGAAAGGAGGATCACCATTACAGGATGTAGCATGAGAACAGTAGACAAACAACTATCAGGAATGCTTTAGAAAGAATTGTCATAAAGAATCAATGCTGCCTTGCACAGCTACAGGCTAGATCAGCTCTTTTCTAACCTTATAGACTAAATATCAGCCATCCCATCCATGTGCCCCAAGTCATGACTTTTGACACACAGGGTAGACAGAAACGCAGTTGCTCTGGGGCTTTAACAGAGATATAGGAGCTGCTTTTCTCTCTGGGATTGATGTCTTACAAGATCTTAACAGATGTCACCCTTTTCTGTGTACACACATGCACAAGCTAGGTGCATAGCAGACCAGCCTAGACAATAACACCCTGACACAGCCTCATCTTCTGGCACTATGGGACTACAGCTGTTTGATTTGCACTGTCAGCATCAAGCCAGACACTCTCAGACTTCCCCCTACAGTGCTGCTCTTGCCTCTGGGACCTCCAGTATGGATGTCAGGGGCAGAGGACACAGCTGTGTCATCTCCATTGTCAATGATGTACCCTGTCTTTTATCATCACATGCCTGTAGTCCTCTACTCAACATCCTCTATCTCCACTTCTCAAGGCCTCTGCTGTCATACCAAACCTGTATTTCTCTACAGTATATCATTGCATTAGAGTGATAAAACTATACAAAGCTAAGCAAAAATAAAACAAATTAGCACCTGGCCAATCAGAAAAATTGTGGTCACATCTAAATCAGGCGAAACAAGCTACAAGCACATCTCGTTAAGTTCAGGAAAAACAAGTCTGGTAGTAACTTAAAACCAAAGGTTATAAAGGTTATGGCCTGTTACTAGCAGTGGTAATATTGTATTATAGGGCTACACAGTAACAGAGTGTAACATAATACCTCAATACACCTCTTGAACAGACAGTCATCTGGCCCAGGGTCTCATCTCCTATTATGATCAGAAGTGGATATCTGCAGGACAGTTCAAAAACAAGGGAAACAGGGAGCCATCCTTCTTCAGAACACTCTTCCAGCCTCCAAAAATGTGTGTGTCAGGGCTTCCAGCAGTGTTCAATAAAATCTACATATCCTAAGGCTACTGGCATGAACATTAAGTTTCCAGTTTCATTGGAGGGACAAGAAAGCTAAGGATGAGTCTTAAATTTAACCTATATTCCTTTCAGGAGGGGAAATAATAGGGGTTGTGTGTCACTTTCCTGCCTCAGGAAGGTTATTGAAAGAGGACCTGCTTGGAGTTCCTCTACCGCTGTTTTTATACCTAAGTATTGACAGGAGCTGCACACGGGCTTTTGGTTGGATTTAATCCCTGTGCACTTTGAGGACAGAGTGCTCCCGACAGGCAGCAACAGCTCAGCAGAGGAGACAGGAAGAAATAGCCAGGGCCTAGATTTTGCTTCTCATCTGCAAATGTTTGCAGGCAGGATACCCAAAGTCTTTCTCTCTCTAACAAAGACCTGAATTTCAAGCAGGAGTATTATGCCAGACTCACTGCAGCACCTGAATTTGACCTGAGGTTAAGGCACCATCTTTCATACACATACTGCTTTTTGCTTCTTTAAACCATCCCTCTGCCCCTACCATCAATCTCTATTTGGATTTCTCTACTAAGATACAGGAAGCAGGAATATAGGCTGTGTAGGTCCCAAGTTGATGAGGTCCCATCTCCTCCTTGCTTTTACTCAAAGAATGTAATTAGATGAAAAATTCAGTGTTTCAAAATTCACTTTTGGAAGCAATCTCTCTGTGTAACTGAAATCACAAATGACCCAAGTGTCTTTTGTATTGTATCTTTGTTCTCAGGCAAGAAACAGTGCCCTGTGAGGAAGGCAACTTCTATTTTTTATGCAGGCAGTTTGATACAGTCCATGAATTAGGTGGTTTGTATCCAAAGAAATTTCACATATCAAGCAGATATCAGAAATCACGACCATAGCAGGATGTTAATGCCCTGGATATAAAAATAAAATAAGGTGTGGTGGTTGTCATGGTGAATTTCCATCTCACTGGGCACTTGCAGATACTTGAGCATAATGATTCAGAACTTGAAATGCAGGGTGCTGTTTCAGAGGGAGGTTTTTTTAAAAGTCATTTTTCTCTGTGTTAAATAAATTCTTTTTTCAGATTGCCTCTTCTGATGGCAGCTTAAAAAATAGACTGAGTGTACTTGAGTCCTTTATTTGTAAAGAAGAAAATCTTCTCTTTGTATTTCTGCCAACACATCTCAGGAAGATTATGGAAAGACTTCAGGTATCTCTAAAATTCCTTGGGCATAACATAAAACTTTTATGGATAGTTCACTTGAAGAACAATAAGGTATAACAGATAACACTTCCTTTTGAAAGGTTCATCAAGAATTTTTACCTTGGAAAAGTAAGAGGGGCCCTGTGGACAAACTAGTGTTTTCCTTCAGAGAAAAGATGGGATTCACTTACAATGATAACAGGAATCAATTGTAACAGTGATAACTGTACTATAAAGGTGACCTTGTCACTCTCACAGACTTGTAGGATGATGCATCTCCTTGCAAAATTTAAAAAGTTGTTACACGTACTCTAAACAATTAAATTGAAGACATACATCCTTCTGTGTTACCAGAACTTTCCAAGGTGTAACTTTGCTTCCTGACTGCCCACTGAAGGGTGACCAGAGCTAATGTGATAAGCTGCGTGCATGAAGAGGCTCCTGCCAAATGCGAATTTGCATGATGATAACCATAACAGCTGCATGTTTCTCTGACATTTGCCAACATAGGTGAGGATGTGATCCATCCACATGATGAGACCACTGCTTTTGCCTTGTCCTGCAGCAGGGTGCTGCTATCAGGAACACAAATACTGCTTAGGAGTCTCTCATCAAACGTAGGAATTAAGGTTACTATTTGCAGGTCATGTCCCAACAGTTCTGCATAAACAGGTAACTCTCCCGAGGTGCTCCTCTGAGTAGCACTTGCTTTCCTCTAGCAAACATCCCCAGCACATGCAGTCCCTGCAAACCCTGTAATCTTCAAAGTTCCCATGTCAATGATGTGATGAGTGGGAAAAGGAGAGCCTCACCTTGTTGTGCTATTTCACTCAGTGCTGGGTGACCAGTGCAGAGGTGAAAGGAAAGACTACCTCAGTCCTTCACAAAGATATTATTCTGTTCCTGAAGTCATCTTCAGTACCCATGTCCTTTCCTGGCAGAGATCTACTCAGGGATGCACAACAGGTTGTCAGCATGTGTGGGAGCAGCTGTTTCCCAAAATATCCCCAAACTGAAGCATTCACTTTTAAGTTGCCTTGGTACTTGACTGTCAAGTCGCATGCATACAGGTAGATTTTTCAGGCTCCTTGCAGGAAGGTGGGATAAGTCTATGCCATGGCAAAGGGAAAACTAAGGGAGTCAGTCTCACATAAACAAGTGTCTCACACCAGCAACAGTGAGTTAGATACACGGAAATGAGATCACCCTAAAGTTTCCATGCTGGCATTCTGTTTTGGACACTAGCTCAGAGCCCTGCCTGTTTCACAAATAGCTGAGTCAAAATTGATGTCAGGATTGCACTTACTTGAGGAGTTATATACCAGGTCCAGCTCTTTGCTCAGGCAGAGGGAACACAGGCTTGCCAGGAAAGGCTCAGTCAGAGATCACAGAACCACCACTGCAGAAAACAGGAGAGGAAAGAGTTGTGTAATACTTGAACAGCCAGTTTGGGAGAGTTTGGTAAATACTATATAAGACAACTGCCCAAATAGCATAGCAACACCCTCTGTCTGGCACCACAACATCTAATAGTAGTGTTTCACCAGATCGAACAAATCTGCCTTATAGGCTCCTTCTCCAGTCACTCAAGGAAGAAACTCAAATATTCTATATGGCCTTCAGGACTGACGATAGCAAGCTGTGAATATTTATAGTGTATCAAGATTCACTGCAGAAAATTCACAAATATTTGCCAAAGTTGTTAGAGACAGTTTGTGAACGAGAAGGGTGGAAATGAGTGTAATTTTTTATATAAATTTTACACTATAAATCATTATTTACTCATATTTGGAAGATACAAGTCTGGCAGGGAGAAAAAACAGGCAGATTTTAAAGAGCTTTAGAAGGAATATCAGCTCCCTCTATGGAGCTTAGCAAATAATTCAGAGTAAATATTAGAGTTGATGAACTTTCTTTTTTTTTCCTGACAGGGTAACCTGAAACATGTCAAGAGTGTATACAGACCTCTGGGGCAAGGGTGAAGGTGAAGGGGATGGCGGCCCAGGTGCTGTCTCCCCAGTCCCACCAGTACAGGGGAAAGGCTCAAGCAGAAGTGGACCACTGAGTGGGCCAACACCTGACTACACAGCAAGTGTTAAAGGCAGCATTGTGGCTCCTGTGACCATTGACCTTCTGCAAGAAACAAGGAGTACTGAGCAGGTAATTTATAAATCTGATGAAGTGGGGCAAGACTTGTCTTTTTAAGCAACTAGCTGACCTAGTGAGGAGTGCTTTAAACTAGCTATACCTGGGAGGGCTACTGTAACCTAAAGGCAAGTAAGAGCACATGGGGCTAAGCAAATCTGGGAAATAGCATGACAGGGGAAGACCTCCAATGACTTGGAGCCTATCTCAAATACTTGTACACCAATGCATGAAGCTTGCGGAACATGTAAAAGGAATTAGAAGTTCACGCACAGTTGCAGAGCTATGACCTCGCTGGGATTACACAGACAAGGTGGGAAAGGTGAGATAAATTGCAATGCTGGGGTGCTGCAAGGGAGGGATATGGGCTTTTCAGGAAAGATAGGATGGGAAGATGAGGAGAAGGGAATCTACTGGACACAAACAAGTAGCTTGAGTGCATATTAGTTTGCCTTTGGACAGGTGACAAAGCACTATAGAGCCTGTGGATAAGAATTAGAAGACAAGCAGCAAATGTGATGTTGTAATCTCTGCTACATACCCCTGATCAGGAGCTTCACCATTCCAGGACTTGATACTTATCAATGACTTTAACCACCTTGATGTGTGTTGCAACAGCAATACAGCTGATGGCAGGAGATCTCAATATATCTGGAACATGCTGAAGGCAATTTCTGATGCAGGTGAACGATTAACTGAGGTGAAAATATCCTCTATTCAACCTGAACTTCCAAACAAGGATGAACCAGTTGCAAGTGAGAAGTTTGAGGGCATTCTTGACTGCAGCAAACAGGACTGTGGAGTACAAGGTCCTGAGAGGAATGAATAAGACAAGGAGCAGAATTACAACCCTGGACATAAGAAGAACAGAATTTTAACTGTTCAGGGACCTGCTTGGAAGAATCTCAAGGGAAATTGCCCTGGAGGTTAAAGGAGCTTGGAAGAAATGTTTGATCACAGCCAGCCTCCTCAGAACATAAGAACAGTCCATCCCAACATACAGAAAGTCAAGCAAGCGTGGCAGAGCACTAGTATGGATAAACACGGAGAACCTGACTAAGCTCAAACACAGAAAGGAAGTACACAGCAGGTAGAAGCAAGAGCAGGGTACCTGGCAGAACTACAGAGACATTGCCCACCAACATAGGTATGGGATCAGGAAACTCAAAGCTCATCTAAAGTTTGAAGGACAGCAAGAAATGTTTGTATAAGAAAATGGGCAGCAAAAGGAAGACCGAGGTGAGTGTGAGCCCGTTGTTTAGGGCAGGAGATCTAATGAAAAGGCATACAGAAAGTGTTGAAGTATTCACTGCCTTTTTGCCTCAGTTTTGCCTGGTAAGGCTTGTCCTCAGGCCTCTCAGGTCCCTAAGCTTTCCAGCACAGCCTGGGTGAGTTAAAATGTACTCACAGAAAAGGAAGATAGGGCTAGGTATCACTTAGGCATACACGAGTCTATGGGTCCATATGGAATGTATCCAGCAGGATGCAGATGTCTTTGTAAGGCAGCTCCCTCTCATGTTCATTCCCCGTTACAGAAAGATTTTGCATTCTGGAACCAGTCCAGTATAGGCCGTTAAGATGATCAGGGAGCTTAATGACATAGCATATCAGGAGAAGCTAGAGGAACTGAGTCTCTTTTGCCTACAGAAGAGAAGGTGAAGGGGAGGCTTCACTGCTGCCTGCAACTACAAGGTCAGAGGGAACACAGAAGATGAATCCAGACTTTTCTCAGATGTGCATGGTGATAGGACAAACTGTAATGAACACAAGTTGGAACATGGGAAATTCTGATCAGATATTAGGGAAAAAAGATTTACCATAAGGCTGGTAAAATATCAGATAACATTGACCACAGAATCTGGGAGGTTTCCAACCTCGAAGGTAGTCACAGCTCAGCTGGACACTGCCCTAAACATCCTGACCTGTTTAGAGCTGTTTTGAACAGGTAGTTGGACTACATGACCTCTGCAGCTCCCTCCCAACCTTAATTATTCTATGCCTCTGTGATTGCATTGGCCATTAGAACAGAGACAGACAAGCCTTGCAGATAAAGTCTGAGCTGAGTTCCCTTACTGAAAAAAAAACATTTTGTGTAGACTCACACTATTTAGGATCAGTCCTGATTAGCCCAGGCCTCAGGAAACACCTTTCCCTGCAATGCCCTCACCTAAACTGCAGTAAGGCCTTGACATATCCTTTGCACACCAGCATTAGCTTGTATCACAGAGATAAGAAAGAAGCGGGGCTAAGAACTGAGTAAAAGCAAGATAGACTAAGTCTAAGGCAGTCAAGCTGACAGAGCAGTTCAGAGTGAGCCATGAGCTTGCCAAGTCTTTGAAAGTATATGCTTAAAAAAGCAATTATTTACTTCATATGCCTGCTTCAGAAGCATATGTCCTTTCAGCCTAACTTTGACTACAAAGAAAGGCTACAAGCCATGCTGTTCACAGTATCATGATCAGCCAACAGCATCGCCACAACATCAATGTGCGGTCACAACTCAGCAGAGATGAATTTTATATATGACATAAAAATGCATTTCAGTGGCAACTGATGGGCTTGAAACTCCAGTTTCATCAGCAGTTCAGTGAGCACCAAATCTAATAAAATAGCTTGAGAAGACCATAGTTCATAAAAATGACTAATACAAATCTGATCTAAGTAGTTAGAATTTGCCTAAATAAAATTATTTGCTAAAATTGAGTTCACATAAGCAATGACCTTTCTTAGCAGCATTCATTAGCTGAATTCTAGATTGTTCCCTGTGTCTTTGTTCAATATAATTCTGTTGGGCTTGAGTGAGGTGAATTGGGTTTTTGAGCTACAGAGTAATTCATAAAAGCACTGGTTGGGAATACATGTCACTCAAAGAAGCAATGATCCCACTGGCTTTTTTTAACGGGGTAGAGATATGCTTCCTGCAGAGAAGTATCCAGATATTACAGTGAAAGAAAAAAAATCTAGCTATCTTGAGCACATCCCAACTAGTGCAACCATAGGTAAGACAGTTGTCTCCTAACTTTTCTAGTAAATATTGTAGGGACTTTCTTTTTCCACTTGGAAAACTGTCTCTACTAGGTACCTTTGGGTCATTTAGGGGCAAAGTCCTTGAGATCCTCTTAAGGGGTTACAGAGTGTATCTTCTAGGAGGAGTTTTGGGAAAATTGGCCATCTGGTTTCTTTTTAAAGCCTGCACTTTCCTTTCCCTCTCTGGTGGAGAACTGTCTGACTTGCAGCACAGCAGGAAACCATCTGGAATCCCAATAGACCATGCCTACCTGGAGGACAGGAGAGAATTGCTTCCAGGGACGCCTTTTGACGAAAGCATACCCCAGCATCTCAGCCCTTTCTGTTCATCTGCCTGCTATTCATTGCACTTAAGACCTGGCTGATCACTCTGAGGCTCTATGGCAGAAACAAGGTGAAGTATGAACTGCTTTCCTTATGACGCAAGTGAGAACGTGAACAAAGAAGTGAGTTTGCATGTCGTTTCTCTACACCAATAAGTGAAAAACTATTTAGTGCTACTAGTGCAGCTCATGCCACCAATTTTAGCATTATACCTTTGTGGCTCGGGTCCCTTGAGTGCTATGTTAGCTGTCATACAAAACCCCCAAAAAATGTCATCCCAGCCCTAAAGTGCTTAGTGTTAAAGCATGACACAGGAAACAGACTGGGGGAAGGAACAAAACATTTTTAGGTAGTCATTGTTAACGGCTGTGATCTCAGTACACCACCAGTTTTATCAATGTCAAATGTATCAGTTTCAGCTTCCTCCCAAGCATGGAGAAAGCTCCTTTGTTAGAATGACTAGGAACAGGAGGAACTATGACCGAGGAAGAAGATACGGATGCTGTATAATCATGTAGGGATGGGACTAGAAAAGCCAAAGGCCATCTGGAATTGAATCTGATGAAGGCCAACAAGAAGGGATTCTACAAGTACATAAAGGAAAGAAAGGCTAGGAAAACGTGAGCTCACCACTGGTGAGGACCGTGGCACTGAAGGAAAAGGCCAAGGTACTCAATACCATCCTTGCCTCAGCCGTCACTGGTAAGTCTAGCATTCAGGAATCCTAGGCTCCTGAGACCAGAAAGTGGAGAAGGGTCAGGTTAGGAGACAGGCAAATTGGACATGCAGAAGTCAATAGGACCTGACAGCTTGCTCAGGGAAGCTAGCAGATATCGTTGGGAGGCCACTGTTGATTATCTTTGAAAGGGAGAAATTTTGAAACTGGGAGAGGTTCTGAGGACTGGAAGAGAACAAATGTCAACCCTATCTTCAAGAAGGGCGAAAAGAAAGAGTCAGAGAAGCACAGGCCAGACCAGCTCTCCTCAGTCCATGGAAGGCAATGGAACAACTAATCCTGAAAATCATTTCTAGAAACATGAAGGACAAGAACGTGATCAGTAGTCAGCATGGATTTACGAAGAGGAAGTCGTGTTTAACCAATGTGATAGCCTTCTCCAACAAGGTGACTACCTTGGTGGATGAGGGGAGAGCAGTTAACATTGTTTACCTTGACTCAGGTTGGCTTTTGACACTGTTTGTTGTAATATCCTTAAAGACAAACTGGCAAAAAAGCAAATTAAGTAAGTGGACACTGAAGTGAATTAAAAACTGGCCAAACAGCTGGCCCAGAGTGTTGTGAACAGTGACACACAGTTCAGCTGGAGGCTGGTCACCATTGATGTACCTCCTGGGGTCTGTACTGGGGCCAATACTGTTTAATATCTTCATTAATACTCTGGACAGTTGGGTAGAGTGCACCTGCAGCCAGTTTGCAGAAGACATAAAAGTGGGAGAAGTAGCTAACACACTAGTTGGCTATGCTGCCGTTCAGAAAGACATCGATAGACTGAAGAAATGGGACAACATGAATGTCATTAAGTTCAACAGAAGGAAATACAAAGTTCTGCATCTGACGAAGAGTAAATCCGGGCACCTGAGCAGACCAAGGAAGGTGATTCTTCCCCTCTACTCAGCACTGGTGAGGCCACACCTGGAGTACTGTGTCCTGTTTGGGGCTCCTAAGTACGAGAGACATGGACATGCTGGAAAGAGTCCAATAAAGAGCCACTAAGATGATTAAGCAACTGGAACATCTGTCATGTTAAAGAAAGGCTGATAGGAGTGTTCAGCCTGGAGAAAAGAATGTTTGGGGATCTTATCACCAGGGCGAATACAGCAGACAGAATCAGGCTCTTTTCAGTGCTGCCAAGTGACAGGACAAGAGGCAATGGACACAAATTAAAATACATGACATTCCATCTGCATGCAAGAACAGACTTTTTTATTGAGAGGGTGGTCAAAGACTGGGACAGGTTGCCCAGAGAGGTTATGAAGTCAATCCCTCAAGCTTTCAAGATCTGACTCAATACGGTCCTAGGATAAATTGGCCTATGTACAGCATAGTCTACCTCCTGTCTTCCTCAAGGTTTATGGTACTTTGTTAGAAATCACCATCACTTCAACCTTCTGCTACTTGCAAGGGATTATAAGGTGGGTACAGCAGGCACCCTGTTCCTAAGATTTGATCTTTCATCTCCCAGAGATGTTTTTATTCTTGTGTAGTGCAAAAGAGGCAGCTGGCACTTGGTTCCACCATTCTCAGGAGACCAAAGAAATTTGTTGCTTACGGTTTGCACTGAATGGCTGAGAGGTGTGAAGGCGATGAATGAGACTGTCTGCAGAGCTTGTGAGTATCATGTTACTGCACCCCGAATTTAATGTCCCTGCAAATGCACCAAGGGCAAGGAGAGAAAGGAGGAAGATGGAATTCAGGTGAACGGGACTTTCCGAATTTATTTAACGTCCACCGGGTGTCACTGGTACTCCACAAAAGGTGATCGTCTGCAGAGTAACAAGGGCCAGTAACTTCAGCCTGGAAATTCACTTGCGCTTCTGTTGTCAGTGACAAAGACAGTAGGGACCAGGCAGTTCAGGGACACTAGCACCTGCTCCAAGTCCTTTTAAAAGGACTGTGACAGCTTGATGAGAGGTGAAGGTGAGTTCACAGATTCATAGAATTATAAAATGGTTTGGTTTGGGAGAAACGTTAAAGAACCTATTTCCAAACCTCCTGCCATGGGCAGGGACATATTCCACTAGACCAAGTTACTCAAAACCCCATCCATTCTGGTCTTTAACACTTCCCTCCAGTGTGTTGACACCACCACACAGCTTGGTGTCATCAGCAAACTTGCTGAGGGTCCAATCAATCCCACTGTCCATGGCGACAACAAAGATGTTAAACAGCACCAGACCCAGTACCCACCCCTCAGGAGCACCACCCATCACTGGTCTCGACTTGGACATCGAGTTGTTGACCACAACTCTTTGAGTGCAACTATCCAGCTAATTCCTTATCCACTGAGTGGTCCATCAGTCAAATCCACATCTCTCCAA
>VXBH01004047.1:162164-195147 GCA_013400035.1 Rynchops niger
TCATCTGACTGCCATGACTTTTCAAATATCATGGAGAGTGGCTTGGCAACTACACCAGCCAATTTCCTCAGGACTCCGGGATGCATCTCATCAGCTCCCATAGAAGTCTGTATTTTCAGGTTCCTCATGTAGTCAGGAACCTGATCTTCTTTTACAGTGGGGGGGACTTTGCTCCCCCAGTCCCTGCCTTGCAGTCCATGCACTCAAAAGGTCTGGGGAGAGAGGTTGCCAGTGAAGACTGAGGCAAAAAATTTGTTGAGTTGACTATGAATTCCACCAATGCATGATCACTGCAGCCCAGGCTGCCTCCAGTCTTGATGTCACCAAGGAGCACTGGTGACGAACAAGGTCAAGTATTGCATCCCCTCTGATAGGACTGTGTATTACCTGGCTTAAGAAGTTATCTTTGATGCACTCCAGGAGTCTCCTGGATTGCCTACAGCTCACTGTGCTACTTTTCCAGAAGATTTTGGGGTGGTTGAAGTCCCCCAGCAGGATGAGAGCCTGCGAGCATGATACCTCCTGTAGCTGGAGTAAGAAGGCTTCATCAATAGGCTCCCCTTGATCGAGTGGCCTGTAATAGGCAGTAACAAGGTTTCCTTTGTTGTCATTGTCTCTAATTCTTACCCATAAGCTTTCAACCTGGTCCTGGCTATTCTTCACAGACATCTCTTCACACTTTTCCTTTTCTTGGTATAGAGGGCAATGCCGTTGCCCCTCCTTCCTTGCCTGTCCTTTCTGAACAGCCTATAGCCATCAATAGCCACACTGCAGTCATGGGATTCATCCCAAGTTTCAGCAATGGCAAGTAGATCATATCTTTCCAGCAGCATGGTGGCTTCCAGGTCTTCCCATTTATTGCCTGTGCTGTGTGCATTGGTGTAGAGGCACTTCCGCTGGGCTGTCAGCTACGTTACCTTCTTAAAGGAACACTCCTTAATCTCTTTGAAGTATTTCACTGGTGTTTCCCTCTTGGTTCCTATTGCCTCAGGAGCCCCTGGCTCATCTCCTTAAGACTTCAGGCATGCTGCAGTGTAGCCAGAACATCTCAGAGTAACAGGCTGAGAGTCCTCGCTAGCACCCACCCCTCTAACCTTGGCATGTCATCCCACAGCTTGCCACAGGCAAACCTGATATTATCCCCTTTCCTCTTCAAGTCTAGTTTAAAGCTCTATCAGTAAGCCCCACTAGCTTGTGAGCAAAGACCCTCTTCCCCCTTTCAGAAACAAGAATCCCACCTGATCGCAGCAAGACTGCTGTGTGTAGGCCTTCCCATTGTCAAAAAAACTCAAAAAACTGTGGTGGTTACACCATCCACGGAGCCATGCATTAATAGACTGGGCCTGTCTGTTTCTTCCATGTCACTGCCCGCAACTGGAAGGATAGAACAAAAAATAACCTGTGTTCCAGATTCCATTATCAACTGTCCTAAGGCCCTGAAGTCTCTTTTGATTGCCCTTGGACTATGCATTGCAGCTTCATCTCTGTGCGCCTAGAAGAGCAGTAATGGGTAATAGTCTGAGGGCTGTCACTGGCATTGTCATTTCCCCATTCCTTGTCCGTGCTCTGCCACCTTCCTTCAATATATCCTTCCTCAACTGAAAAAGATCCCCTCCTGTGCTAAGCATGATACCAGAGGTCTCTAGGACCCTATTCTTGATAGCCAAGGGGTTGCAACCATCTAGAGGTGCCCATCGCTCAGATGAGAGAGTGACGCTCTGACAAATTAAGTATTATGGGATGCAGGACTGCATTCCTGCAATCATTTTTTTAGTTGTACCAAAGCTAATATCAAAACGGCATTCAGTTAGAGTGAGAGGGTGGAATTTGCCTAGGTGGTGAATGAACTCAAACCTAAGTGCTATTTCTGGACTCTGTAATGTGAGAAGCCCAAGGTGGCTGACACTGGTATGTGCAGTGGAATTTTTTTTCCTGACAACAGTTTAGCTCCACAGCTGTAAAACATTTCTCAGAGGACAAAGGCTACAGGATATCTTGGCATCTGAGGTCACTACGGTTCTAAATAAAGAAGCATAAGGAGGCAGAAGAACCCAAAATGTAAGCTTGAAATTCACACATAGAGCCCAATTGTCACTCAGCGGGAGCCACCATAGCTTCAGTTTCACCAGTTTGGGTCAGATCAGCCTTCTACTCTAGCAACTCTTGAGTTTTATTTATGTACAGCCTCTGTCAGTATCTGTTTGTCTTCTCTGATGGGAGTGACTAGCTAAAACCTAGGGCCTTGACAAGTATTTCCATTAGAAAAAGAAAGGACATTGGAAGGACAGTAGCTTTATGATTCCACTTCCAAAGAAGGTACAAAGTATACCTATCTAGACCACAACAGGAAGTCAGAAATGGGAGTGTTAACCTAAATCCCTCACCTCAGCTAGCACTTGAACCATAATCTCTCAGCTTCTTGCCTTTCTCCTCAAGCCAGGACTCTGCACAGCTCTGCCTTTCCTAGAAATTGCTTCCTGAGCTGGGCCTCTCACCACAAAAAAGACACTGAGGTGCTGGAGCAGGTGCAGAGAAGGGCAACAAAGCTGGTGAGGGGTCTGGAGAATAAGTCTGATGAGGAGCAGCTGAAGGAGCTGGGATTGTTTAGCCTGGAGAAAAGGAGGCTGAGGGGAGACCTTATTGCTCCCTACAACTACCTGAAAGGAGGTTGTACCCAGGTGGGGGTTGGTCCCTTCTCGCAAGTAACAGGCAATAGGAGAAGATGAAATGGCCTCAAGTTGTGCCAGGGGAGGTTTAGATTGGGTATTAGGAAAAATGTTTACACTGAAGGGTTATTAAGCACTGGAACAGGCTGCCCAGGGAAGTGGTTGAGGCACCATCCCTGGAGGTATTGAAAAGATGAATAGATGTAGTGCTTAGAGATACAGTTTAGTGATGGTTTTTGTCAGAGTTAGGTTGATGGTTGGACTAGATGATCTAAAAGGTCCCTTCCAACCTAGGCGATTCTATGATTCTATGGGTGGAAATGTGTCCCTGTCTGGGGTGGATGCCCCTTTTGTTCCAGTTTTCTGACTGCATCAGCGAGTGTGATGCTGTCAGACGAGGGTGGTGACCAGAACAGTCCTGAGGCCCAGTCTAGCCATTATATATTTGCTAAGAGCCATGTTCCAAGTAACATCCAGGCCAGGGGGCCCTCCAGGATGATTGGTGGATGAAGGCTACTGTCCAGACTCTCTCTTTACTCCACCTCTTCCACCACAGCAGGGAGACCAGGGAAGGAAGGGGCTTTCCACTGGGCTGAGCTGTCTGGTTTCTGTACCTACTTTGTGGGTGGTGCAATGAGACAGTGTCTCATTGCATTTCCCCAGACTCAGTGTAAAATGAACCTTCCTGCTCCTCTTAGCTGCAGAAATGAGGATTACTTGTTTGCTCCTTCTTGCTGCAAGCTGAATGAGCCATCCCTAGGCTCAGTGTGCCACGGGAGGCTTCCAGCTGGCAGGAACACAGTGACTCTTATTTTTCCTTGACTGTCATAAATGCACAACACATATCTCAGTGTCCCGTTTGCTGCTCTGTCCTGTTTCTCTTTGATTTACAAACTCATCTCCAGACGTTTCCCCTGGCACCCCATGCTGGCTCTGTAATCCACATGTTGTTCAGTGCACTCAGACAGCCAACAGTTGGAGGGACCAGAACCACCTTTCCCAAGAGCAGAACCAAGACACAGCACTGCTTGGGCTGACCTGTGTTTTCTCTTCTTCTTGACAGGTCACAGCTGTGATGGGAAGTTCTGAGCACACGTGGTTCTTAAGGTTTTCCCCTCAGTAAGGGCTACAGGGAACACTCACTTCCTGTAAGGTGAAAGCCAGGCTATTGCCTGTGCTCCATCCTCCCCTTGGCTCTGTGTCAACAGGAGCTGTGTGCGTCAGCCTGGCTGCACGCAAACCAGACCAGCCACCTGCCCCTGGTGCACAGGGTACAGAAGTAGAAAGGGCTGCTGTACTGTGGAGCAGCAGAAATAAGAGGAAGTGAGTTGTGAAAATCTTGTACACATTGCATTTGCCAGACACGGCAGTTTCTAAGCAAACATCCGGGCCCCATATGGCTGGCAGCAAGGAAAATCAACCAGAAAAGCAAAGTTCTAGGCCTGATCTTAGTGTCTGCAAAAGTGGCTAAGTTTCTTTCTCTTTTTAGTAAGGAAAATGTTACAGAAAGGCCTTTCAGTGCAGCAGACTTTCAGAGGCTAGTCTGTGGGACTGTGGGACGTGTGCTCATATCCTGCCTGGTCCTCTAACACAACAACCTTCAGCTTTCTGCAATTGGTATCACAAATACAGTGAGTCTTTAAGAAAATCACAGGTCCAGTTTGGAGAACAACACTGTTTTCTCAAAAAAATAAAAATTAAAAACAAATACAAGATTTCTCACAGCTGGCAATAGAGAATAAGTTTCCGTGGGATCAGAATCAGGTGGGCTCAGTGTCCTTTTTGAGAACACTTCATGGTTTTTTGAAAGCCTGAGGTAGGAAAAACTATGTGTTTGCCAGCCAAGCAGGAAGTCAGCTTTCCCAAAACAAATTAAAAGTTTCAAATTAAATCAAAACACACCCGATGCTTTTATCTGTGCTAGGGCATGCATGAAGTACTTGAAGCATTTTCTGCAATATTGAGCAAAATTGCATGCCATCTCTCCCCCAAGCTTCAGTCACATTTATCACACAAACCTATCATAGCAATCACAGCTGTCTGCTGGCTTATTAAGAGAAATAAATTGCAGGGAGATATGAAGAAGGAAGAAAGTATCACTGAAAACAAGGCAAAGACAGATAAAATGATTACCTAACTTTTATAACACTTTTCTTTTTAAAATATGGGGGGGTTTCATTACCGAATCCAGTTTACAACAGAAAGGTTTAGCATGCCAAGGAGGTCAGATGTTTAGAAAGAGTCCCACTACTCTACTTAAAAAGGAATGGGAAAAAATCCAATGAAACTCTAGATACCTAGCTCTCTTAGGACCCTTTGAAAGACAAAAGGCAGTACGCACTTAGCAGGCTGAAACTGTTAACTGACAAGATGCCAAGTGTCCATCAAAAGGTAAAATCAGCCTTGTCTGTTTTTCTCACAGGTCCACCTGGATAAACACTGGTGTCCTGCTTATGAAGGTTAGCTTTCCTCTGCCCCTGTTCCAGATAACCAAACAATTCCCCTTGCAACTTCTGTTTTGATTAGACCTGTGAGAAATATGGTGCTTTCCTTGGAAAAGGAGGAAAATAAACCTTTTTGGCCTGTAGAGGACACATTCAGTTTCTATCTCAGAAAACTATTTACTCATAAGAAGGTGTGGGTAATCTGTGGCAATTCAGTGCCTACTACAACAGGTTACTAATCATTCCCCTTGCACAGCAGGAAGTCTCCTTCCCATGCTCTGATGTTACGTTTGCTGAGTTTAATTTAATATTCCACCTTCAGACTCCTGTAATCACTTAAGAAGCCTGCAAAGCTCTAGCTTCAAAGCACAAATGCCAAACACCAGAAAGCACTCTGCTACGGTCAAGTGTGAACCCAGCACGCCAGGACTCACGGTTGTCAAGATCAGCCTGAAGAGA
This sequence comes from Rynchops niger, assembly GCA_013400035.1. Taxonomy (NCBI): domain Eukaryota; kingdom Metazoa; phylum Chordata; class Aves; order Charadriiformes; family Laridae; genus Rynchops; species Rynchops niger. The sequence continues at coordinate 167,734 of VXBH01004047.1, forward strand.
TGACCTCAATGTCACTTGAGAAATACTGCTCAGGCTCCACCAGCATGGCAGAAGTGTGAAGAATGTAGGAGGAATGGAGGACAGGCACAAGATGTCAAAGAGTCTAGTCCTTCTCTGACACTCCATCTAGCCTCTGCCCACCATCCCTAGGCTATGTAGTACCAAGGGGATGATAACAGTGCAATTATATGAATGAGGCTCAATTTAGATGAGTGGATTCGTGTCTCAGCTTATGTGAAAATGTACAAGGGAAAGCTGGTACTATTCTCCAATTCCCCTTTAGACTAACATCATGGTCACCTCAGCTTTCCGTTCAGTGAATGCTGGGAGCGTGGCAGGATTTAGCTGTTTTTGTCACACAGTCAAACAGGAATTTCTGTGCTATATATAAAAAGGAATGCTTTGTGCAGAGTCACTTGATTTGTGGTTTACACAACCAACCTCTGAGGCACATTGCCCACTGAGCAGATAACTCACACCATTCCAGGAGCCTGATGTGGAGCCTCAAATACACAGTTGCAGTTTGAAAACAGAAGATTCAACTAACTATATTGGCAAGCACTGTGTTTTTGCCTAAAGTCCCAGCTCCTGAAGTCCCATTATCTGACTTGCTCCTTGTTAACCAAAAATTAAGATTCTGACTTTCACAGTTGCAAAGAAAATCTTGAAAAAAAAGGGCACCAAAAGACTCGAAGACCCAATGAAGATAGTACGAAGGCAAAATATATTGTTTTATGATTTTAAGTAAATATTGTCATTTTCTGAATGTAAAGGACTGAAAATACTTTTCAAAGAAAATAAATTAAAATTATTTTGCAAAATAACTGAACTCTTGGGGATTAGAGATGCCCAGTTGTGCCCAATTTCTTCTTGGTAGGAACTGAATGTTAAGTTCCACCAGGAAAATTTATAAACTGACTTTCCGTTTATAGATAGTGGTTTCTAAGATGAATTTAGTGATACCTTTTGAACAGAACATGAGAATGAAGCACAGTTTAGATGCCCTTTTCAGAGTGCTTGAAAAGTCTTTCTTCCCCTGAATGCATTCACAAGCTTTGAGCAATACAGTATTTTGTGGCATAGGCTTTCTGGGTTAATTATTTGTAATGAATGTTCTTGGAGCATCTGAGGTGCAAACGAATCCTAACACTGAAGTATAAACTACACTGAGTCTCCTGAGTTAAATTGTTCCCTGTCTTATCAGAAGATAAAAAACTCTAAGACAGGCTGCCTACCGGACTTGGAGAAATGAGATCATGGAGAATGGTGTTACTGACATAGTGCTTGAGCTTACAACAGTTGCAGGACAACAGTTGGCTTCTGAGACCACAGGAAAACTGCAAACCTGATACATTTCTGCTGCAGGTGCATGGAGCACTTCTTGAAGGAATACCAGGGTGCTTGCTGCACCTTTTCCCAGATCCAGCAATGACAGTGGAGCTCAGTACAGCTCCTACATGACCTTTGGTATTACCTCCCTTGCCGCGTTACCTGCTGCTTTGATCCACCAGGAGAGCTACTACCCCAGGACCACTCCCTCACTGGAGTAATCACAAAGAGCCAAGTTAACCTGTTTCACCAGTAAAACTTTCCAGCACTTGGTGCAAAAAGGCACAATGTTTCATGTATCTGTTTCCCCTCAACAATCCCTGGTTGCTAGTTGTGAAAGTGTAACCAGTGTTTAGCCAGGATTTGACTACAAGGGGAGGAAGGAAAGACCTGGGGAGGTATCCCAGCCACGTGCTACCAAGCATTTATCATTTTTCCAAACAGTCTCAGCCACTGGAATTTTCTCTGACCTTCTACTGTCTCACTCCATATCTTCATCTCCTGGACAGCAAATCCTGTAAGATAACTGCGTAGGTTTGGTTTGGTTAATTATACATGGTTCGTTTCAATGTTGAAAAGGATCTTTTAATATGATCTTCCCTGAATTTACAGAGACTAGAATACATCTCAACAAGCCAGATTGCCACGTCAGGCAGGATTTTAGCAGCTGTTCCCAGAAGGAGCTCATGAATGTTTTCTTAAGCCCCATCTGAGAAGTGGAGTGCAACATAAAAATTCAATTGACTTTTTTTTTGCTAAGAAAGGAAAAGATTTCAGTGAAACAATTCATTTGCTTGAACACAAATCTATCTGGTAAGCAAATCTATCTGGTTTTCTACCAAAATATCAGATATTTATGATTCAAAAAAAAAAAAAAGTTTCCATTTTCAATCTGTAATAAGAATTCAATACTTCAGCTAAATCTTAAACAAACAAAAATGAGACACCTATTTTGCTGTTGACTGAAACTTTTGGTTCCTGAACTAAACTCATAATGGCTTTGGCTGCCCAGGAAGAGAGAAATTTTTACTTGGTTGGTGAGCTTTCAGTCAACTTAACTTAAAAGGAAAGCTTTTTTCAGCTTGGCTAGCATATTAAAATAAAGACCTCTGTTTATTTGCCAGGATGAGAAGTAATTTTTCTATGAAATACTCAGTTTCTAGAAATGTTCACTAATCCCATGTCCACTATGGCTGGTCATATACAAGTCTGCAAGCTAAAAATAAATTATTTGCTCAGGAATTAGGACTTCATTCTTCTAACTCCCAGAAATATGATGGGGACCTCAAAGGAGCTGAAGTGACTACACTGAGGATCCAAGTGTGATCTAAAGACAGTCCAAATAAAAAAATCTCATCAAATATCAAACCAGCCATATAGGAGTAGATGAAATAGATGAAAAGGGAAAATACATACCCTGGAGCTTTAATGACAGAGCCTCAGCCAGCTCTGAATACCCCATCAAGGCGTGATGAAGCCAACATGGGAAACAAGCATCACACAACACTTCTGTCTTTAGCTGGGACATGCCAACCTGGATATTTCCCAGGCACAGCCAGCCTGTTGCCGCGTATGGCCATTATCGCTGCACTGCTCAGCATGAGAGAGGAGCTGTCACGGTCCTGCCCCCCTAAGCCCAGCACAGGCACACAATCTGAGAGGGCACTGCTGCTTGTAGGCAGCTGAGGTTCTGCTGCCTGTCTAACTTAGGCCTGAACACCATCTCACCTCTCTGCACAGACAGAACAAGCTGACAAAGAGCCAGGTTCAGAACGAGAAATTACACTTAAACTTTTAAGCAAACATTTGCATAGCAATAATGACCTTTAAAGACCAGTTAAGACTGGCTTGTATAGAAAATTTCCGTGCATGACTGCCATTGATTTGAGAAACACCATTTAATTACCCTGTGTAAAACAGATGGTGTTCTCAAAACTACTGTACGGTGTTTATTTTTAACTCACAGAGTTCAATAATTGACTACTCCAAGCTGGTGGTTAGAAGAGTGGAAAGATTCCCTTCACTAACAGTAGCAATTGGGACTATTTATTAAACACTCTGGAGCCTAGAGCAGCACAGCCTGGTGAATACAGCAAGTACTGTAGCACCTGCTTTTCAGACAGCTGTGACTCTGACCTAGATCATCTTTGTAAAACTTGAACATTGCTTGGAGATGGGAATGAACTGTGCAAAATGTAGCATTCTGGGACACTTTCACAGTATTTCTAGACAATTAGTCATTGTCTTCATTGCCTCCTGTCGAAGAGCTAGGACTTTTCCTGCCAAGGTCCATATGTTATTTCATTCTTCTGTCCTCACCATCTGGCCTATCAACATGATGGTAACTCTGATATTGAGTATTTTTGCTGTCTGATGTAGGAGCTGCACCCTGAATTTCCTACCTTGCACTGGAGGATGTCATCATCACTTTCAGAAATATGAGACCAGTAAAACCCCAAATGGAAAACAAATGTAACTCTATATTTACAAGCAGGACTTACTTATCAATGCAAAAAAATAATAGAATCATAGAATACCACATTGGAAGGGACCTCAAGAATCATCTGGTCCAAACTTTCTAGGCGAAAGCACAGTCTAGACAAGATGGCCCAGCACCCTGTCCAGCTGAATCTTAAAAGTCTCCAATGTTGGGGAATCTGCTGCTTCCCCTGGGGAGATTATTCCAATGGTTGATTTTTCTCATTGTGAAAAATTGTCCTCTTGTGTCCAACTGGAATCTCCCCAGGAGTAACTTGTACCAGTTGCCCCTCATCTTTTCCGTGTTATTCCTTGTAAAAAGGGAGTCTCCATCTTCTCCATCACTCTTTAAATACTGGAACATGGTGATAAAGTCTCCCCTAAGCCTTCTTTTCTCGAGGCTGAATAAACACAGTTCTCTCAGCATTTCATCATATGGCAGGCTTCCCGGTCCTTTGATCATCTTTGTGGCCCTTCTCTGGACACTCTCCAGCCTGTCCACATCTTTTCTGTATAGTGGAGACCAAAACTTAACACAGTGTTCCAGGTGTGGCCTGACAAGCACTGAGTAGAGTGGCAGAATGACTTCTTTATCTCTGTTGTGAACAGCACACTGTTCACTCATATTGAGCTTGCTCTCCACCAGGACCCCCAGGCCCTTTTCCACAGAGCACCTCCCCAGTCAGGTAGATCCCAGTCTGCGCTGCACTCCTGGACCTCAAACTTGTCCTTGTTGAACATCATAAGCTTCTTGTTAGTGCACTCTTCCAGCCTCTCCAGCTCTTCTTGCAGGCTGACTGCGGACCACCCATAAAAGACAGAGGTACGTATACATCTGAAAAATATCAAGGAATATAAATTCTACAGAGGAGGAAACCACTTATTGTTTTGATGTTTAGCACACGCTACGCAAGCAAATGCCTCCACAGGCTCGGATGCAGGTTTTTGCATGAAGCACTCTGCTTTGCTAAGAAGATAAAGTGATAGCTTGATTTACTCAGGATAGCTGAATTTATCACATATCTCCACAGTTCCGTCACTGCTTTGCTCATTAACTGTCCTGGAAACAGTAGGAAGGTGCTGAGGAAAAAAAACCTAGGCTTTACAGGCCATCAGCTGCAAGAACACATTGTCCTCCAAGTACCATGAGACTGACACTTAGACTGAACTGATAACACTTCTTGGTGATTGTGCTTCTTGGTGACTATCCTTGGAAGCAGCCTCTCACCAAACCCAACACAAATTTCCCCAGTGTGAAAAACTCCTCTTCATTTAGGTGAACCTGCCTTACACCTTCCCTTGATACCTGTCCTTCCTGTCCATAACCTGTCCTTTGACCTGGGGAGGCCATGTTTATCTCGATGTGTCATGCATGATACCCATGTTGGCTTTAAATGCTGTACACATAGCAGTGAGACAAAGTGCTGTGGTGAACTTTGACAGGCAGACCCTACTAGGCTATGCTGAGCTGTGTCCAACCCCATCAGGAAAGACATAACAGTGCCAGAGCTGGCCAATTTAAAGTGGGCTTGGCTTTCTCTACTTAAAATCGCTTCTTCCTGGTCCCTTCGCTGCTGCTGCAGATGAATTCTGGACATTTGTCTACAGCTCTTCTTGGTCCTTGCACACCTCATCTCCACTTTGACTTCTTACATCCTACTACAGTCTATTTGGCAAGGCCTGAATAAAACACTCCATGAAGCTTTACAGAGACAACCCAGCTGACCCATGTAAGTACCGCCCCTGTTTCTTTGCAACAGTTTTACTCCATTAAACGGGTGGTTGTGACTAGTTACAGAATACCCCAAATTGATGGGGAAGTCCCTACCTTATCCTATCACACAGCATTTCTCAGAGGCAATTGTTCCCTGCAAAAGGCCATGGTAAGATGTTCTTGCTTTCCTAACTGTCGCTAAACTTAGTCCATTAAGGAATCACTGAATAACTCCTTTGTTCTTGCAACTGTAGGTATGCAGACTTCCAGGATACAGCACAGGTTTTCTCTGACAGTTTGCTTAGATCATAGGGTCCTTACAGTCTCAGGAAATGTATTTGTGTTTCTCCTCCCAAAAAGAAGGTGGGCTCAAATAAACTGAAAGAGAGCAAGGGAATGCAGATAGAATCCTAGATACTTTATTTTTGTTGTCTTATTCCCCCAAAAGGTGATGGAGGATTTTGACACCATGTACTGTAGGTTTTCTTAATTTCCAGAGAGAAAATCCCTCCTGATCTCTGTTAGAGAATGTAATACTCTCCTGACCCCTTCTGAAAGACGTACTCAAAGAGACACAGGTTAAATAGAAAACACAACACACCTGATTAAGGCAATGGTTAACTAAAAACAAACACTCAAGTACAGATCAGCTGGGTCTCTACTGAAAAGGAAAAGTGAGTCATTTTCTGTTGGCATCTTTGGGACAAATAAAACTTAAGTCCCTGAAGACTAGGTAAATAAAATACAAATAAAATGAAGTTTCTGGTGTTAGTGGACCTAGGAGGTGGAAGGGAATGAAACCATTCCTTTTCACCTGTCTTGAAGGAGCATTCATTTCTGTCCAACAAAAATCTAGTCTATCCTGCCCACATGGTCATGATTAATTACCTAACCAAATTTGGGTTCAGGAGTGAATTATTTTTCAATTTGAAATGGAAAGGGACTATGAGGACCTGGGGGGAGGTGAGGGGTGGGAGAGTTGTAGAGCATCTCCTGTAGAACTATGGGGAATGGTTCCTTGTGTTGAGTCCTCTGGGAGGCAGGTTCTGTGACCTATCTTTTACTTTTCTCAGCTGTATTTTTCAAGGAGGGAAAGACTGGCCTGTGTCAGGTATTATATGCTGCTGATGCTAGACAAATATTGGCAATATTGAGTTGTTTGGGTGGTAGGCATGCCATTCTCACACGAGTATTACAGATTTCTCTCTCTGCAGATATTTGCCATACAGCAAAGCTGGGCTTACCCTTTGCTGCTCCTTCATTGAGAGAACTATGTGCCCTTGAGTTTTGCAGTTTAGACAGAGCACTAAAAAAAGCTGGTCATATGCAAGGACTAATAGCACAGCCACCACCCCCCTCCTTTTTCTCTACACCATTAGACTGGATGCAGAACATATAAGAGCACTTTGCTAAGCCATTTGCAGTGTTCCTGATGGACTACTACTGTGGGTTGGGGTTTGGTGTGAGAACTGTACCTATTTGTTAAAACAAATACGTGACCTAAAGGGAAGAAGGAAGCAAAAGAAGAGCTGCTCACCATAATCTGCCTCCTGCTGTGCCATGACGTGCCACCCCTGAAAGTCCTCTGACACAGAGGAAGAGGCAACAGCCCACAGAGGTGTTGCCAAGTCTCAAAGGTCTGCCAGCCCTCCTACAGGTTTATTAGTACTTTCCCTACCTTCAGCCAGGCCAAAGTCCAGAATTCTCAGCTTCTTAACCGCCTCAGAGCTGTCTGCTTCAGGACAAAGCTGGGCATCACACCATCACCTTCTCAAATACACTGCAGTCCCTACAGATGGAAGAAGGTCTTGTCTGAGTTAGATCCCAATTGGCTAGGTATTAGACAGAAGGAGAGTTCTGAATCTCAATACTTTCCAATGCATATACAAAAATCCTACTGGTGTCTTTCTATATTCTAAGTGTCAAAGTAGCTTTAAAATGTTGCCCTCCCTCAACTAAAATTCATCAAGACCTAGCTGTTAAAAATGCCTTTCAAAATTAGGCTAAGAATTCAGCTAGGTCTACTATGTGTTTCAGCACATCTGACTTTATTAATTGTGCATAACTTGCTCAAACAAAATCTGTTTCAGTCTGAAATGTCCTAGTCTTCTCTCTCAACGGTGATTTATTTTCCTCCTTTATCAAGTATTTCAGTTTGACTAATAAAACATTTTCAAAAACTTTTCAGATACCAGAAAGCCCGTACATGAGTAATTGCAAAACATACGAAGCATTAAAAATTTTCAATAGGCTTAATGCTAGGAATTATTGAAACTTGTGCATACTACACATGCTTTCTTACCCTTTCTAGAAGCATGCATGACATCTATGAAGACAGACTCTCTGGGGTACTGGGAAGAGAGTCTCATTTGAAGGTTTGGAGGGGGATTTACCTCAGGACTCTCAGTGCTTGGGTCTGTAGAGCAGTGAACGTCAGAGAAGCTTGGTGAAATCAGTGAGGTAGGCTTTCACTACAGAATTTGCGAAGAGGTCACTTATACCCTACATCTCTGCTTCCTAAATACTCCCTCTACACTAGGCTGCTGGCCTCACCTAAAGGAAGGAGGCTGCTAGAGTTCTCACTTGGATTAAAAACCCAGTGAGGACAGAACATAAACCAGAATGTCCTCCAGAGCCTTCCTGTCACAGACAGATAAGATCTCCCACAGCTCAGCAGCACATAGCCACAGAGCAGCCCAGCTGCAGAGCTAGGGTTTCTTCAACTCTTCCTCAGGAACAGGTTTCAACAGACTTTCAGAGGAGGGGAATGAAAGCAGTGGAGTGAACTGCTGCAGCAAGGAGCCGTACTGTCAATTCCTGACATAGGCCTGCACAGGAAGGACCCAGAAGGAAGCTTCAGACCAGCACTTCTATCAACACAGCTCTGCAGGGCAGGAGTGTGCCCTTTGTATAGTATTGACAAAGCAGTGCTCGCAAATACCATAGGAGGGGTTCAGCTGTCTCACAGGCCTGAGCTTATATTGGGATACTACGTCTTCATCTTGGAGCAAAAGTATGATGTGTTTACTCACAGAGCTGCACTGTTGCCAAAGCACTTTGCTGGTACAGCATCCGGTAATTTTGGATGAGCAAAGTGCTAAAGTAAGTAGGGGCCTCACTTGTTTTAGTGGTGAACTCAAAAAAACTAGCCTCAATATGTGTGCAGTCTTTGTCTCTTCTTTGTAGAAGCGTGTCAGCCACACAGCTCATTGCAAATACCCTTGCCAAGAACAGAAAGACCTGCTCTGTCTCCTATTCATCTCACACATAAAGTAGGAACTCACCTTCAGGACTGCTCTCACACAGTATAATCAGAGTTGGTCCCTTTGCATTTAATGCAAGAATAGTGACTTGCAAGGAGATGGCTCTGTCTTTCTGTCTTGAAAGGAAAAATTGCTTAACTCCTTTGAGTTTGGCTGTATTATAGGCGTGATGCCCACAAATATGCCTACTCTACCTACTATATATGGGAAATTTGCATCATCTAGGGCTTGTTTTCTCACCCCTGAATTTTCAAAGATCTGTTGGAGGTGTACATTCAGTACATTTCAGATCCAACACATTTCAGATTTTCATTTAAACTCCCATGACAGAATTAGACCTTCTGGTTTTGGCACCGATACAACAGTAGAAAATGGTCATGAAAGCAAGGCTGTCCTTTGCTTTCATAGTCTTTCATAGCTTTCAAAGCAAGGCATCATAGTTTGCACCAGGAAAAAGCCCAAATCGATCAAAGATCTAAGTTTCTGCACAAAGAATAATCCAGTACAATGGTATCTGTTACAGTAGCTTTCTGGATTAGTGTAGTTTATAGTCATAAACAGGCAGGATGAGATGGCAGGTGATCTAGGATGGAAAGATTGTGTGGCTGTCGGCAGCTGCAGTACAATCCTAAAAATTTTCTCTCATCAATAAAGGGTTTTTTTCCTGCACAGCCCAAATCCCAAATGGACCCCGAGCCTAGCCTCTCAGCTTAAAGACACCAGTGCCCAACCATGATTTCAACTCTTCTATCAAAGTCTCCTGGCCCAGGCCTTCTCTCCAAAAGCACTAAGCCCTGGGCACTTGGCTCAGCACCACCAAGGCTGTAATCTCCACCTTTGAAGTATCAAGCAGCAACGCACAGATCTATAAAGGTATTTAGGCTCCCAGGCCGTGGGGGACCTTGATTCGTTCAGCCACATGTTTCAAATTGCCCCTTGACACCATAAAAGCTAAACACACACCTTGTCATACAAGGATCGAAAGCACTAAACAATAGAAACAAAACCTGACCAAGAAAAAAAAAAAAAACAAAACACAGGAAAAAAAATAAAATAAACCACTGTAAAAAGTTAATGCTGTGGGAAAAAAATGCAGGAATTTCTGCAATGCGTCATTTGAGACACCAAACGAACCAACACCTTTAAGTCAACTATCTTCTTCCTCTTCAACAGGATCCACATCCTGCCCTGCCCTTCCAGAGATACAACAATGAGTAGAACAGGTTTGCTCTGAAGAGAAGTTACTGCCAAGACATGCTGAAGGAGCAATTCAGACGTTTTAAGATAGGTGTCTGATATAATTTGAGAGAACTTTAAGCATCCCTTGTGGCTTTCAGCTGCCAGTAGGATCTTTTGCATGTCTTCAATACTTGACAATATCTGTCACAGAATCACAGAGTGTCTGAGGTTGGAAGCAATCTCTGGAGGTCATCTGGTCCAATGCCCCTGCTCAAGCAGGGCCACCTAAAGCTGGTTGCCAGAACTATGTCCAGGCAGCTTTTGAAAACCTCCGAGGAAGGAGACTCCATCACCTCTCTGGGCAACCTGTGACAGTGTTCAGTCACCTTCACAGTAAAGAAATGTTTCCTGATGTTCAGAGGGAACCTTCTGTGTTTCAGTTTCTGTCCATTGTCTGTCACTGGGCATCACTGAAAAGAGCCTGTCTCCTTCTTCTTTACACTCTCTCACTCACTCAGATACTAGTACACAGGGATGAGATTCTCCCCTGAACCTTCTCTGAGTACCAGCCCTCTCAGCCTTTCTTCATATGAAAGATGCTCCAGGCCCTTCATCATCTTTGTGGACCTTTGCTGCACTCTCTGCAGTAGCTCCATATCTCTCTTGTACAGGGGGAGCCCAGACCTCGACACAGTACTCCAGGTGTGATCTTACTAGTGCTGCAGAGAGAGGAAAGATCACTCTCTCAGCTGGCTGGCAACGTTCCTCCTAATGTAGCTCAGGATACCATTTGCCTACTTTGCCACAAGAGCACATTGCTGGTTCATGTTTAACTTGGTGTCCACCAGGACCCCGAGTCATTTTTGGCAAAGCTGCTTTCCAGTCAGTTGGCCTCCAGCATATACTGGTGCATGAGGTTATTCCTCCCCAGGTGCAGGGTTTTGCACTTTCCATTGCTGAACTGTATGAGGTCAAGGTCACACTAAACAGCAGCATGACCCTCTGGTGTATCAACCACTCCTCCCAGTTTGGTGTCATCAAAAAACTTGCTGAGGGTGCACTCTGTCCATCATCCAGATCATTAAAGAAGGTGCTGAAGCAGTATTGATTTCTGGAGTGCACCACTAGTTACTGGACTCAAACTTCATGCCACTGACTACTACCATCTGGGCCCAGTTGTACAGTTTTCAATCCACCTCACTGTCTGCTCATCAAGCCCATACATCATCATCTTCTCTGAGGATCTTATGGGAGACAGTGTGTCAAAAGCCTTACTGAAGTCAAAGTAGGCAACATCTACTGCTCTCCCCTCATAGGCCAAGGCAGTCATTTTATCATAGAAGGTTATCAGCTTCATTAAGCAGGACTTCCTCTTTGTAAATCCACCCTGATTAATCCAAATCACCTTTACAGGAATTAATAGTTTCCAGNTATCAACCACTCCTCCCAGTTTGGTGTCATCAAAAAACTTGCTGAGGGTGCACTCTGTCCATCATCCAGATCATTAAAGAAGGTGCTGAAGCAGTATTGATTTCTGGAGTGCACCACTAGTTACTGGACTCAAACTTCATGCCACTGACTACTACCATCTGGGCCCAGTTGTACAGTTTTCAATCCACCTCACTGTCTGCTCATCAAGCCCATACATCATCATCTTCTCTGAGGATCTTATGGGAGACAGTGTGTCAAAAGCCTTACTGAAGTCAAAGTAGGCAACATCTACTGCTCTCCCCTCATAGGCCAAGGCAGTCATTTTATCATAGAAGGTTATCAGCTTCATTAAGCAGGACTTCCTCTTTGTAAATCCACCCTGATTAATCCAAATCACCTTTACAGGAATTAATAGTTTCCAGGATTAGTTGTTTCACCATCTTCTCAGGAAACAAGATGAGGTTGACTGGCCTGTATTTCCCTGGGTATTCCTTCTTGCCCTCTTTGAAGACAGGAGTGACATTTGCTTACCTCCGGTCCTCAGGAACCTCTCTCAATCACCACAACCATTCAAAGATTATCAAGAGTGGCCTCTCAATGACATCTGCTAGTTCCCTCAGCATTCATGGGTGCATCTCATCAAGGCCCATGGCCTTAGGTATGTCCAATTTACTAAGTATTCCCTAACCTGAATCTCTTCCAACAGGAAGAGAACCAAGTCCTCCTGCTTTCAGATTTTCCCCTAGTCTCCCAGACATTTAAACAAATTCATTCCTACAGTGCTTGATAAGCAAACAACAAAACTGAGGCCAAACCCTTCCTTGCAAGCAATGAGGCAGTTATTGCTTACTGACCACAGATCAGGAAAGTGAAGCTGCAGACTTGCTTTCTGACTGTTGGTAGCACATGAAAGGCATTTTCAGTGTTCTGGGGTCTTTGGTTTGTTATTTGGGACCAAAGTGAAAGTCTTTTGATCGTTCTCAAGTGGTGGGAACTGCACAAAACCACTAGCATCAATAACTCAGACCCTTCTGTGCATTTACATAGAAGTAAGGACTTAATGTTAAACAGCAAGATCAGCAATATAGGGAGGCCTGTTTCCTGTCTATGCTTGTATGACTCTTTCCAGATAGGGCTGGGAGAAGGGTCATTGCTAAATGTGGAGTGACCACCATTCTTCAGAGAAAAGACCCGTGTCAATCTGGATCACTGTTGTTTTCTGACAGAAGCATGTTGTTTCTCTTATCTATCTGCTATTAACCAAAAAACCACACACCTCAATCCTTCGTTGTCCTCTGCTGCTCAGATATTTTCAGATGTGGAAGAAAACCTCATGTTTGCCCTGCTCTGACCAAGGACAGGGAGTGAGAAGTTGTCAGGGCCATACCAGAGCAGCTGGCTCAATCTTTGCTGGGCAACTTTCAAGCCCAGACATAAAGCTGCCACACAGATGAGCCACCTTCAGAGCAGGCACCTCTTTGAGGCTTGTAACAGAAGTACTCTGTGCCTCTCACTGCTCTGTCACAAAAGGCATGACAGGGAGTTCTCAGACCACCAGCCAGAGCTGGTGCTCAGATACCTGAGCATGGTGCTCCCTTCGTAAACAGCCAACCAAGTTTACTGGAAAGTGCTGGATCTTGTCTGGTCCCCCTGCTATACACCATGACAGCAGCGAAGGCAGGTAAAGGTACCTTCCTCAAGTTTGGTTAAGGGCAGGGGTTGTCTGAGGACCATCTTCTAACAGTGGTGTTCTCTCCATAACAACCAAGTGCTCTTTTCTGCATACTTTTTCTCACCAAAAATCACATGTGAGCTGGCCTAAGAGTCACATGGATGTATTTCCTGAAAGATTAATTATACCTCATGAGTCCTGCATATGGTTACAGGCCTCCTTAGAGAACTTTGAAATTCACGTAGCTTTCCTTGAGCAAATATTTGTTGCTCACATTTGCCTTTTCTAGAACCAGCACAAGCATCAATCTGAGACACCAAGATCTCACGATCTGCAATCCTAGCTACAAACCTCTAAGCAAAATGGGACCCCAGATGGGCCCTTCTTTTTTCTAGGCAAACAGCCCATGCCATCTCCAATGAATCCTACCTCTAGCCTGCTTCCATACCTATTTAGCTATATAAACCTAGTGTTCCCCAGACTCCTGCATCACAAGAATGTAGCAGGCATCATAGTCCAATGATGTCTGAATAGTCACAAGATAACCACCATTACAATTACTTCCTTGAACTCCATCTGTGCAGGATCCTGCAGGTCCAGCAGGATCTTCAGTCAGCTTCAAGAGCTTGAAGCTTTTGAAATTAGAAAAGCAGGAGTAAACATGCTTTCCTCTGGCACCACAAAGCTTGTGTACTAAACCATTACTCTGAGAACCTTATTACGTACAGCCACATTGTTGGGATTACAACAGAGGACTTAGCCAAAACCTGACCCAGGAGTAAGATCTGATTTCACTGGGGGTTGGAACAGGCTGTGGACATGTAAATAAATGTCATGTTTTGCTCCTGGTAGCAGCGAGATGCTATTATATTTCAGATGCTGTTGGTTTTACTTTCAATGATTTGTGGCTAACTAAATGTATTAGCCATTCACCACATTGTACACCACTAGCTAGAGAAACTCAACTGCCTTTGGTAAAGGTAGTTAACACCCTTGGACTACTGGATGGAGCTTTGACCTTTCTTTTAAATATGAGTAAGCTAATTTTTATCATCTGTTTGAATCTGAACAAGATACTGGGTCTTATTAAGCCTGCAAGCCTAGGGTTTTTTCCACACAGAGCTTTCTCATTCACCTCCTCTAAACCCAGAATCCCCACTGTTGTGTGCCCAGGGTGCCCTTTCCAGACCATCTGGCCAGGTTCTTGCACAGGGGATGAGAAGGGCAAGTGGAGGGCCCTGGCTGGCCTGAGGAGTCCACAGCCCCTCACTGCAGTGGCTGGTAGAAACCAATTCTTTTTCTGTCATTCTGGAAGTTCAGACCCTTCCCTTCTCCTTCTGTAACTTCACTGTCCTAATTGTTATACTGAATCCCTGTGGTGTTTGTAGCAACATTTTTGTAACTGAGCCTGCATGAACTACATAAGAGTGTCTGCTCTCTTCTGAGTGGATTTTGTTCACATGCCATTTTCACAGGAACAGCCTGGAGGCAAAGGAAAGGACGAAGAGGAGGGTAGAACAAGAAAAGCTAGTATAGCAAGATTAATTGTTTAATCAGAGATTGCTTGAAAAGTGCCTTCTATCCCTCCTTGACCAAAAGCACACAGAAGTAAGTAGATTCTAGAAGGGGTCAGAGGAGTTAACATTTACTCTCAGCTTCCTGCAACACCAGCTCAGGGCTCTGAATTCCCACACAGCAGCAGAAAAAAACCTTCTGCAAAACTTCCAGGTCCATATTTCAGTTTCCTCCATGCCCAATGCCTTGTCACTTGGGCAGGGCAGAGGACTCCAGACTGTATAAACTGCAAAACAGACATCAGGTGAACCTGTAAGGTGCTGTTGGAAGTCCATGCAAAATTAGCAGGGAAATGGTGGTGCTACCTGCCTTCCAATAGGAAAGGGCAGTGGAGGAGCACGGAGAACAGGTATCAATGTTTGAAGCCAACATTGTATATCCTATATACTACTATATCACTCACTTTAATATCCCATACAACTGAACCTGAGCTTTTTCTTCGCCCCTCTCATTACCAGACAGCGAGGCTAGGTGTCAGCTGTGTGCCAGCCGCCCAACCTGGCCAGCTATGCAAGCAGCACAGTTTGAGTTCACCGAGCTGCCTGTTCCTCAGAAAAACACCCCTGTTCACTGGGCTTATCCCCATTCCTAAGCAACTGGTCTGATCAAATGGGGGGAAAGGGGGAGGAAGTGAAACTTCTGCCACATTGATAAAAAATTATCAAAGTGTTATTACAAATGTAATAATTTGCTAGACTGTAGACTGAGGGGGCTTTGGGCAATAGTATCTTACCAAGACTTGTTCCCTGAAGTAGAGGGCAGATATGGCACCTGAAGGTCTGGTTTTCCTTGAGAAGACATGCACTCAATTAGGCCCAAATAACTTGTACATTCTTAGGTGACTCACAAGCCCAGTCAAGGTTAGGGAGAATATAACCCTCTCCTATGTTTGTCATTTGTACAGAGGACTGGTGAACTTATGACAGAAATTACCTGTTACTACTTTGAACAACAGGGATAGTGAGGGAAAACCCTGTCAAAGGTTCATTTTATGCGTCCCTCAGACATCCCTCCTGCTTAAAGCCTTACAATTAGGTCTTACCATGCCTATTCAGATATGTTTGTAAAGCCTGCCTGAGAGTAACAGTGACCGTTCAGCCAGGAAAGCCAAGACAAAAGCACACAACACTAAGCAGTTCATACTACTTTGGTGCAGAGCCCCAAACACCTTGGGAGTACTTTACTGCACCTCCAAAGCCTGTGGTTGTGGTTTTCTGCACACTGGAGAAAGCACCAGTACAATTCATGTGGCACAAGGAACCAGGACAAGAAGACTTCACTGTACCTACAAGCACTCAAGTGAGCTCATTTTTCTGAAGGCCTTTGGTTAGATTGTAGAGCACATTCAAGAATGTCTCAGGCCGACATCCCATGCTCTGGGGCTCCTGCTTTTGCAAAGTTTCAGGAAAAGCAAAAGACAGAGATCTTACTCTGGGAGGTAAAGTCAACATGAAGTAGTACAGCAGACACAGTTCCTGACAGACTTAAATTTTCCACAGAGCTACGTAATACAGTACTAAAGGAACAATTGAGTTAAATAAATGAACTTGCATTAGTATTAATCCAAAACAAAGGCCCATTGTTGCGGAAGTATATTAATCATCAGGAGAATAGGAAGTAAAGGTCCCATGCCAGACAAATGATCAGTGAAGTTTGCAGAAGCAGGATGACAAATGTCTGCTAAAGTGGAAAAGTATAATAAGAAGGGAATTGGGCTGGGGGAAGCCCAAGGGAATCTGCACTTTTCTTTCTATGTAGTGTTGTCCTAGGGAAAAACAGAGCCTCAAACTCGAAATCTAATGTCCTTTTTTGTCAACAATGGTGAAATTTTAGAAGACAAATATCTGATACAGGGAAATTTTAATACATTGCTTTCAGAAATCTTCCACAACTGGCAAACATGTTTAAAAAACATATACCTGCACATATATTTATGTGTATGCATACACATATACACATGCATAGTGCTGTCCTGGGAGAAAAAAATCTGTTAAGCAAATGTTTCAATGCTGAGAAGCAGTAAGAGCTGCAAACGTGTGTGTAGGATGTGACTTCGGTAGAACAGAGTGTAACACTGGTGGGTTTCCGATTAGATTGCAGGCAGAAAAAAAAAAAAAGGTATTTTTCCAAGACAAAGAAAGCAGAGAACTAAACAGCAAAAGAACTCACAGTTTTTTAACTCTCAGTTAAAATACATTGTGAGAGAAGAATCATGTAGATATGTGTGTGAAAAAAAAGCAGGGAAAATTGCAACATACGGTTCACAGCAAACTAACAAAGTATCTCCTTGTTCTCTGATTCTACAAGTGCCCACCCTTTTGAAGTCTTTTGTTGCTGCTTTATTGTTCTTCCTTTTCTTCTGATCCTTTATTTAGCAGCCTGCCTCGTAGATATATAACAGGATAAAATGAGCAGCTAGAAATACACTGTGCTAACAGAACGCAAAAAATTATAAATTGCCATGGCTATAAAGGGATTAATTAAAACAGATATCAGCATAACACATTGATCCCAAGTTGAAAAATTCTCAGCAATAGTCATGGCCACTACTGTTGAATTGCTTGTGTATTGGCATAAATCTGGCCACAGAGGAAGAGTTAATCAGTAAAATTAACAGGTGCTGTACTCTGATGTGCTTACTGGAGTGCTTCTTCTATAAAATTATATGTTAGGTTGAATGTGTGTGCTTCAGGGAAAGAAAGCAAGAAAGGAGAAAGTGGCTGGAGAAAAATAATTTCTTTGCAAACACTAAGGTGCACGTATCAGAAATCAAAAGACAGTTAGAGAAGAACTGCAAGTGCTCCAAGATGACCTTGAAAGTCAGGGGTCACATGGGTGCCTACAGCAGCTCTGGGCCCTATGTGAGACGGTGACTGCAGGGCTCCTTTGGGAAAGGGCAAACATGGACCTGAAAGGGGTCTGAGGTATAGCTGCAAACTAGCCACAGCAAGACACAGCCTTGAACTGGTGTATGTGAAGCCAAGAAGAAGCTGGAACCAGACTTCTACAGCTGCTGCTGTCTTCCAGACCCGTACTTGGCAGACCTGCTTCTTTGATGCAGGTGCCACACACGCCTCCCAAGCGCCTTGCCTTCAGACAGCTGCAGGTTGCTGTTGTTTTAAATGGATCTGTGTAGCCCAGGCAAATGTTAGAAACACAAGGTGTCATTGATACCAGCTGGTAATATCCACAGAGTAGGCTTAGCAGCAGTAAGGCTGCCTGCATCTCCTGGATGCTGTGAGCGCACAGGTGGTACCCAGCAGGGAAATGGCTCCCGGGGACACAGGAGCACACCAGGAGGCAACACGGCCGAACAGGCGAGGCACCCTGAACGCAGACCCCTGGCAGGGATATGGGCGCGGCCTTCGCAGATGCACCGCTAAAGCCTTGGTCCCCCACACGCCTGACGACCCCCAGTGCGGGCTCATCCCGCGAAGTCCCGGCAGTACCCCGGCGCCCCTCGCCGCCCTGGCGACACCCACCCCCGAGCGGTTTCGCCCGCCGCCGGCGGGAGTCCCGAGGGGGGAGGGCTCGGCGGAGCGGGCGGGGGACCGCCTGCGGGCTTGCCCGCCGACCGGGGGCTGCCGGAGCCGCCTCGGTCAGCGTCTGTCCCTAAGGCCGGGAGGGAGTCCCGGGGGAGGCGTCGTTCCTCCAGCCCGTGTGCCGGGCGAGGGCAGCCCGGCGCGGGAGGGCGAGCCANCCCGCTGGGCGAGGGTGTCACGGCAGGTGCCGTCTCCAGGGCGGGCGCGGGACCGGTCTCTGGCCCTCCGTTTCTCCACTCGGTATGCGGGATTTGCAGCCGAGCCGGCTAACGTGCTCGGCGTTTAGAAGTTCTCCGGAGAACGGTGCTAAATGGTTGCCCATTTGTGCCCGTTCTGTGTGGATTCTCTTTCCATTATTCAGTCCGTAGCAAGCGCTGGGGAGCAGGTGACCTTCCCAAAGGCAGCACTCTGTTCCTTGCCACTGCGACTTCTTTGCCGGTTACTTGGGAGACGAGAGATCAGGTTTGAACTCACACACGTTGGAATACTACCTGGAGGGTGGTTTTGGCAGGTTTTTAGGATAATAATTCGGTTTTATTTTGCTGATGTACCACTGGCAATGAGGGATGGCTCCACCATGCCAGGTGCTATACAGGCACAGTGGGAGGAAAAGCATGGACCCTCAAAGGATTCACATCTCACAGGGGGGTGGGAGAAGAGACACGAATGCAGGAAGGGTAACAAGGGGGCTTGGACTCTGCGGGGTCATTTTTTAAGTCGGTTTTCTCAGAAGGCGTTCAGCTAACAAGTGAAGTAAATGCAATATTGAGGGAAAGGCAGAGGAGAGGCACGCAGCAGGGAGGAGGACAGCAAATCCAAAAAGGTTGGGAAGGTGGCATTGGAGAAAGAGGCAAAGAGCCAGCCAAGCCTCCCAGGGGTGATCCTGAGTCCTTGCCCCTTGGCCAGCACTCCCACTGCCGGAAGTAGTTCTGCTGATGCTGTTGCCCCAAGCTGTTCACTTTGCTATGCCTGTAGAGCAGGTTTTGTTGCTTCCTGATATCTGTTTTAAGTTACCAAGGGGTACGGCTCTCCACATGCAGGAAAAGATGTGGAAAGGCATTGGTCTGTCAAAAAAACAAAACAAAAGGTGTGTGCCTGTTATGCAAAGATGGCCTGTTCCATTTGAATCTGAATGTCTTACCATGTCAACTGGAAATCCCTCTTTCTCTGAAGTGCTTCTTTACATACCCTCCCTTTACTCTTGCCTCCCAGCCAGCTTTGACTTCAAATTTGGCTTCAGCTCTCCCTGAGATCTGGAGGTGTTGAGAAGTATATATCATCACCTTGGATATTCTCCAATGAAGGCATGCATCTAGGACTTAGAATTTTTTAAAGACACGGAGTTTCAACAAGCACTGAAAATATGTCCGTTGTGCTTATTTTTAAGGAAGGAATTAATTGACAACATCTTTTCCCTCTTATAGCAGTGTTTCTTTATGGTGCTCTAAGTCCAAATGTGACACTGTGTAAGTATATCAGATACTAAAGAGTAAACCAACTCAGGGACAGAAGTGAAAATTAACAAAGTTCCTCGTTGATATTAAGAAAATCAAGGGTGCCGACGGAAATTATAGAATGGTTGTGTGTCCCCCAAGGCTTTAAATTAGAACGCTTGTACACAAAAACTAAATGGACTTTTTGACTTGGGAGCACTCTTCTACCAGAAGATTTCTCACCTCTGCTGCATTGATCCTTTAACATATCACAGTTAAGTCTATCTGTAGCCTGGAGAACTTTAGCTAATAAAATGTTGGCAGCCCACACTAGGGGGAGTAATTAAGGATGTTCCCATCAACACTGTGCTGCTCAGGGAACGGGCAGTTTAATGGCTGTCAAGGATCCCTGCAATCTTTGCCATAAACCATGTGGTAGAAGCCAATCGTAGTGATTTTCCCACTAAGTACTTAGGTTTGAAAAAAGCTTTGAAAATACAAAATGTCCTCTTGAAAATCCATTTAAATTGGATGCTTTTTCTTACAATTTTATCGTAAAAGATTGAGATGGATCATAGAACTTTGTATGAGAACATACAGGCATAAAAGCATGCTACATAATGTTAGTATTTCATAACTGCCTTTCAGAGATACACAACGAGGTTTCAGAAAGCACAGGAGAACTAAGAGAGGGCGCCTCTTGCAACATGGAGTCTCACTAGTGAAATAGCAGTGACATTCAGGCTGAGCTTCTCATAAATACTGCCTCAGCAGCCAGGCCAGTCAGAAAGTGATCTGTAACCACATGATTTTGAGTAACCTCCTACATCCTAGAACACAGAGGGCTGTGGGAAAATAGACTGCTAGTCTCCCAATGGTGTATGGCCTTTAGCAGAGGGACCCGGCATAGCCTATGGACATGTGTATTGAAGTTAGAACAACTATTGAAAGAGTTGGTCTTCCTGCAAATCAGGGAATATTTTAGCAGTTGCTTTTATTTCTTTGTAATTCTGGACCATCTTTCATTAAAACATCCAGTACTAAATCAAAACTTCAAGAAAAGAACATGGATAGCAAATCCAGCTGAGAAAATTAGACTATCCTGAAGATGAAGTCAGAATAACAGCTGACTCTTGACATGACTTTTTTTCCAGATAAGTATCAAAAAGAAGGAGGGAAAGAAGTAAATGGCCATTTAAAATGTAAGGGTTTTTTTCTTTCCTAAATGTCATCCTGAACTCCAATGATTTGTTCCTCATCATTTACAAGGTCCTGGCTTCCTTTCCAAGTGAAGCACATTTACAGAAGGTTTGTTGGTTGAAGGCTTTCTATGGACTTTTTAGAGATAGTTCCTCTTTTAAAATTTTGTGCTTGTTTTTACTTTTCCTTGATTTTTGTTTCTTGTTAGGAAAAACAAAACTCTTTCTGGAGATCACTGGTACTGAAAATAAGAGCTACTGATACTCCAGACAAAAAAATGGGAATGTTTTATTCTTGACCCAGAGTTAAAAACAAAGACATACTTTTGTGTATATGCCTGATACAGAAAACACTGTAGCTTTTAACTGGCATTTGAGCCTTCCATTACATCTCAGAAAACTTATTCAAAGGAAAAATCTGAAATGGCTTCAGAAAATTCTAATAGCCATGTAATAGTTTAGGATTTAAGATTGGTCTAAAAGGCACATGATTAAAGAAGAAATTTGAAAAACTCAGGCAATGATACCTAGTGTGTTACAAACTTCCGAAACAGGAGGATTTACCCTTTGCTTAGTGAACAGCCACAGCTATGCTTCTTCACCCATTTTATATTCTCCATCTCTCAAAATTTCCTCTGTCTTTGAAACTGTAAACTGACTATATGTTTGTACTGTAACCATCTTTACAATCAAATTTTCTTCTTTCATCATTTTTTGTCTTAGTGCAGTTAATAGCCAAAGTCCATAAATTACACACAAAGCACATTATTTTAATATGGAAAAAAGGTGTAAATACATGTTTACTGTTACTATTCTTTAGTCCTGACATTAGATCTCTGCTTAATAGATTTTCTTCGTAATTATATGTTAGCATTATTACTCCTTAAAATCAGAAATTAGGAATTAACACTGAAGACATAATATTTCAAATACTTGTCAGCCAGCAGTCACACTGAAAACACAGCTGCATGCAAGTACGATGCCACAGAGCCTCAGAAGGGATAAGGAAGATGTAAAAGATATAGTTGTACAAGAAGAGCAAATAGGAACTTCTAGACCTGGTCACAACACAGGAGGTATTTATTAATAGTGACAGGACACTAGAGTTTGATGCAGTATTCTTCCTTACTGGCACCCACTTAACTTTCTTTTCAACACTGCATGTCAATTTTAAATGGAAAAATTAGGCAGTCTTATCTCTACATGACTGTTTCTGGCTCCCCCCTTCCTTTTCTCCCAGCTTCTGGGCTGTTGGGCTTCCTCTGCAAGGCAGCACAGCCCTTGTACCTTTGTTAGAGCTCGCAAGCACCCTCAGACTCCCATGCACAACTACTCCTCTCTGGACAGACAACACAGTCCACCCTTAGTCTCATTGTACCCACTGAAAGGAAGATTGGACTGAGGGCAGAGGGATGATTGGTGCAAGCAGAACACTAGATTAGAACCACAGCACTGCTGGAACATGGTAATTTTGGTATCTTCCATCTTTAAAATTGTGATCATACAGCAGGAGTGAAACAGAAATTATGTAGGTTTAGCTTCCACTGAAAGCTGGATAGAGAATTAAGCTCAGTTCTGCAAACCCGCCTCTTTAAAGAAATATAAAAAACTTGTTATTGGAATGAAAGCCCAAAGTGACCAGAACTAAGAAAGCTTAACAGAACTTGCTTTCTGGTCTTTGACGTGTGATAGCCACTTGCCTCCTGATAACTTGGCTGTTTTTCTGCGTGGTTTCCTCAACCAAGTATACATAACAAATAACTATCCCACCTGTAGCTGAGGTGGAAACTGGGATCTGGTATTTGTCAAACTTACCCACTTTTCTTACCTACAATCTTACAGCTTCCAGTCAAGTTGGTTCCTCTCTGGCTTTTGTCCAAAGACTCTGATTATGTACAGCAGTCCTATTCATTCCTGTTTGAACATACTCCAAGTTGTTTTAAGTAAACTAAGGGGTTTAGATGCACAGCATGGGCATCAGCACAGTAACAGGAAGAATTCCACCACAAGGATCGCCGTGGTCTAGGCTGACATTGTTGTTCAAGAGCAACTCGTTTGAATACAGCTTGGGTATGGTGTACTGTGTCATATTGCCCAGTGGATCTTTGATGTGTATCAACAATCAGCAATGGCAATCATATTTATTCGAGCAGGACTGAACACGAGTGGAGCTTCAGAAGAAGCAAACAAACCATAACCTTAAAAGCTTTTAATCCAAGTAAAGAAAACAGACCCTTTTGAAGGATTAAACAGATCACACAAGCAGAGTGAATCACATGATTACAGCAAAAAGTGTGTCAATTCCACTATTTTATTTTTAGAGGGAGTGGGAGAGAAAAGTTTTGTGGTTTTTTTCAGCTGAAATTAAGATACAGGCTCAAGTTGTTAGAGATTGAACGAACTGAAAAAAAATCCCGTTGAGGTTGCCTGCACTCTTTCCAGTGGTTTACATGGATTTCAGATGAATGCTGTTTCATCCCCTCACCCCTGACCAAGGAATCCTCTACAACAGAGGTTGCTCTTCATACCCTGTTTCTATCACATCTCACAACTCTAGCTAGTTACTGGAAACCTGACTCAAATTTTATAGGATATAGGCAAATGCAGTTATATCGTAATATACCAGACATCAGCATATGCCATCTTTCCAATAAGAGGCTGTTATAGATCATTGACAGCTCTAAAGAAAATCCTGTGATATTTTTAAGCTAATTCCTAGTTATTTCAATGAGACTCACAACTCTACTTGTTACCTGGAGTTCTGATGCACCTGATTTTAACATAGAATTATAGAACCATTTAGGATGGAAAAGACCCTTAAAATCATTGAGTCCAACTGTTAACCTAACACTACCAAGTCCACCACTAAACCGTGTCCCTAAGTGCCACATGTACATATCTTTTTTTTTAAATACTTCCAGGGTTGGTGACTCAGCCACTTCCCTGGGCAGCCTGTTCCAATGCTTGGCAGCCCTTTTGGTGAAGAATTTTTTCCTAATATCCATACTAGACCTCCCTTGGTGCAACTTGAGGCCATTTTCTCTTGTCCTACAACTTGATACTTGGGAAAACAGACCAGCCTCGACCTCGCTACAGGTCGTTGTAGTGAGTGTTCAGGTCTCCCCTCAACCTCCTTTTCTCCAGGCTAAATAACCCCAGTTCCCTCAGCTGCTCCTCATAAGGCAGCTCCCTTCACCAGCTTCTTTGCTTTTCTTTAGATACATATCCTCCCCGAGACAAACCACAGAATTTCACATAGTTTTGGATTTCCTCTCTCTTGGCCAGGAATTCTGTGCCTAACAATCTCATCTACGTGCAGGTCCTCTTTTTGTGTTAACATGAGATGCTGACCAAAGATGTGAGATATCTATGTTGTGGTGTAGAGAGAATAAAATCCTAAATTTCCCTTTGCATAGCATCTATGTTATTGCCTTATCTCCATCTCTTCCCTTTCTCTGAAACATCAGATAGAAGCTGCTAGCCTATGTTGTGATACTGGTCTAGCTAACAGCCTGCTGTGGTTGCTTACAGTTACTATTAACTGCACAGCTCACCTGGTAGTTTTATCTGTGAAGAACAAAAAGGAAAATGCAGGAAGGTAATAATTTGTTATGCTTTCCCCACTGTGTGTATCTGCTTATATTCTCCTTATATCATGCAGTATGTGTTACTTAGTCTTTTCCTATAAGAGATATTCATAATGGAGTGCATTCACAGCAGCTGAGCACTGCTGTGCTACAGTTTTCAAAAGTTACTAGTTTGGCTGTGTCAGCAGGACCTGCTCTTCTGAAAGCACTATGACCTTTACCTTTTTCAAGTGTTTGAGGCTGGGCAGTACAGAATTGACACAGGCAGCTGCTTCTAGTTGCTTTTGAAAATCTTAGCCTCAGTTTTTACCTTCTTACACTCAGCAGCTGGTTTTGACATAAATAAAATGGATGTAAATGAAGAGCTGAGGAAAGAAGTAATTAAAGCTCCACCCGATGTAGATGTCAATTTAAAAAGACATTTTCCTTTGGTTTCAAGAGGCAAGAAGTAACACAGTGCTTAGCCCCATGTGCTACTGACTCTGTCCACGCTATCCATCTCCTGCTTGTAGACATGCACTGACAAATCCCTTGTCAGGCCACAGTTTAGCCCCTTTCACTTCTTTCAGGGTGGATTTCCAAAGAGTCTGATCTTTGAGCCAACTGCAAACCAAATCAGATGATCTTGGCCCTTCTGTTCAAAGCAGCATGACCTCTAGAAAGAAGTAAGCTCCTCATCTCCGGCATTTACCAGCAACTTGTGTATTAGTGTCTGTTTAGACCCTGCAGGGCTGTTGCCATTTCTGATTATTTTTGATGAGGAGGGGAACAATGAATTAATGTGAACACTGAGACCTTACTCCTTTAATAAGCCCCGGTACTGCCTCAGGGCTTGGCAAAGACAGGAGGCCATCTTCACAGTGTCCTCAGAGATTTTGAGCAGCAAAGAGCAAGGCTGACTGGAGGAGGCAGATTGTGGGTGAGGCACTCAGTAACACAAGATAAATTTCATCCTATTTATGTAATATGTGAGGTCTGTGGGGGAGAACTAAAAGAAGCACAAACTTTCCCCTTTCTTCTCCAGCTTGTGCTGCAAGATGCTGAAACACCATTAAAACACTTCTGGAAAAAAAAAAAACACATCAAGAGATGCACTGATGCTATTGTAAGAATAATTAACTACGTAGTTGCTTCTAGCTGTGTAAGTACTAGTATAATTCAGGATTTGTAAATATATACACACTTTCATACACTCATGCTCAGGTATGACTTAGGCTCATCCTCAGCATTTTGCTTCTGTGAAACCAGCTGTAGATATACTAGTGAGCTTACCATAACCCAAAAGCGTTTACAGCAGACAAGACAAACTCGCTTATAATGACATTTCCAGAACGCACACAGGTCTTTAAGCAATGTGCAATATGCATAAAGAAAATCTACTAATGCAGAGAACAATGAAAACAAGTTAAGTGGGACATGAATTGAACCTAAGGTGCCTTCCAGTTGCTATTACTACCTCTGGTCAGCATTTCAAGTTAAGATCCCTGGTAATTTGAGAAGTGGGTGTGCTGCAATATTCTCAAAACACTGAGGCTTTGAGGAGCTATGACTCACTGGACCACAGTTGCCTGAGGACTTTCTGAACGTCACCATAAGATGTTCTTTTTGTCTCTCTTGGGAAACAGTCAGTTCACAATTTTAAATTCCCAAGGGCAAGTTTAAATTACATTGCCATAATTCCTATTTAAGATCTTTCTTTAGTTGAAGGCTTCAGTGTTTGTTCCTCAAAGCTGTTCTAAACAAATATGTGTAACAGCTAGAAAAGTCAACTTCTTCTCCCCAGTAAAGGACAGGAATGCAACCATTCCCATTCCTTCCATCTGTTTTCCTTTAGATATGTCAGCCTCAGGAGTCACTATTAAGATTAATTTTTCTGAGCAGTAGGGGGCAAAAGCAGCAGGGATTTGAGACACCTCATGTATTATATGGATGAACAAAGATACAATTTGGACTAAAAAACTATGTTGGAGTGCAGGTACCAAACGTCTGAATGTGGCACAAGCATGATCAGATAGATGGCCCTACCGCATTAGACTGTCAGGTTGCAGCCACACAAATATGAGATCTATCAGAGGGAGAAAAATGGTTGAAGAATTCTCATTTTACTAGGATTGTGTGACACCAGCTACCAAAAATGTTTTATTTAGGTCCTTCCATACCGAAATATAGTGGGCATGAGTTGCTGTTGTTACACATGGTGCCTAGGGTACTGAACTAGGATCCAAGTCACAGTACTCTCACTAATAAGAGTTTCACATTTTGACCCCAAAAGACATCCAGTGTGAGAAAACACATATCTTCTACAATCAACTGAAACACACAGACAATCAGCAGTACTTGACAGCTGGTTTAACAGCTTTCTTGATTGTGTCACATGCCAATGAAGTCAACAGGATTTAAGGAAATGCTGGTATTGTTGGCCACATTAACACCAAAGTCATAGAATTCTGTAGCACACCCAGAAACCCTTCATGAGCTACCGGCAGGAACTGCAGCCACAGGGGGCTGTACTGCCTCACATCCTGCAAGAACAGGGAACCTCCTGGTTCTTCCATGCATCGCTGTGGGCCGTGTCCGTCCTCGCTTTGCATCTCCCACAGGCAACCTCACAGTTTTCAGACAGCCCTCATTTTGAAAGCTCTTAAACATGACGGTGATGTCCAACGGAGCTGTAAGATGGTTCAGCAGATTTACCCGGATGGCTCTGACGCGCACTGCATCAGGTTATTCCCCGTATAAGCCGGCAGCAGGAGGCTGTCCTGACGCACGGGCACGGCCCCTCGTCGTGAAGGCAAACCAGCGCAGGACCCTACGAACACCAGCACGCGCAGCCCCCGCGCTCAGCCCCGCGCTGCTCACGGCTCCTGCCCCCTCACTCCGCGGACGCCCGCGGCGGCGGGGTGCGAGGTGCTGGGGCGGGAGCGAAGGAAGGCCCCGCTCCTGAACTGCCGGGCCCGGGGTCGGCGCGGCGCTGGGCGCCCCAGGGGGCTCCCCGCTCCTCGTCGGGACCCC
>VXBH01004047.1:195425-208391 GCA_013400035.1 Rynchops niger
TGCCCATGGACGGGCACGGGCGCACCTTTGCGTGTTGCGGGGCGTGTTGAGGCACTGGCCTCCCACCCGTGGAGGCGATAGGCCCGCGGAGGAAGTGGCCTTGCGCGGGGTTGCGCGCACAGGCGCGTGCCGCGTGGCGGAAGGGCGCTCCCGTCAACGTGTCGGTGTCTGCCGGGGGTGCGCGGCGGGAGCGGCGCTCTGCCGTGTGGAGGAAAGGAGGAGCGGGAGGGTACAGCCCACGCGCGGGCAATGAACGTACCCACGGGCACACACACGAGGAAGAGCGGCAGCGGAGGGGTCGATCCCGTTTGTGGGGGGAAGCGGTGGGCAGGGCGTTCCAATACGCGCGCGGGGTGATACTGAGAGTGCTTTTTCCACTCACACAGATGCATTCAAGGAGGTTGTGTTGGTTTTGTATAGGGTTGGTTTTATATATGGTGACCTGTACAGGGCTGCAGGAACAGCACATGTGTGTGCATACAGGCGATACAGAAGCGATGGCTCCATGGATGAAGAAGGGTGGCGTGAATACACGTACTAGTACGTGGCGTGGGAAGAGTTTTGGGCAGAATGACCAATATGCATACCACACAGCAAAGCAAGAGGGACGACAAAACGATTCCACAAGCACGCTGGCATGAGTGTAGATTGTAAAAAGGAGTATTCCAGGCTCTTTGATTTTGAAAAATCATCGCTTCAGAAATGTGAATGTAGAATATANCTGATAAAGCAGTGTCTCATGCACTTGAGACTGCTAACAGAAATAGTAGCTACTTGGTTGCTGTAAAATCTGGCACGGAATTCCCCAATCTTAAAAAGTCCCTGAACCTCTAATAGTCTAAAAGCCTTAAGATGGGATATGGAAGAGCAGTAGACCAAAACAAGTAGAGATTAATTACTTCACATAGTCCTTCATGGAGCACTATTTTATTTCTTCTTTCTGCCGAAGATTGCTACTCCCAGCAATGTGGAAGAGATAGATCTTGGAAAAGGAAGATAGATCCCATTCTAAAGAAGGCTGTGTAGGTCAAACTCAGTATATCATTGAACACCTAGAAACTTAAGAGGGAATTGCTAGTGGTTATTTATTTAAAAGAATTACAGTGAACAGTTTTGAAAAGAGGTGATTAGCCTGCAATACCTGTTAAAATTCTAAAACCATAGTAGTAACAAAATTATGTAGCTATGACATTGTAGCTCTGCTTGAAGGAATATAGTGTTAATGGTTGAAGGGATTTGCCGTTACTTGTTGATGGTGAATGCTGTCTGAAAATACAGAATTATTTTTGCATTTACAGGCTCAGAATAGGACAGAGTCAAGACAGAACTCTGTTTTTAAACTGTGATGTAGTAATACATTATACATGTCTTTAGAAATCATCATCCAACTTAACCTGAAAAACAATAAACTGGTTTAGCTAGCAGTACATTTCCTCATGTAGTTAACCCTTATATTGGATTGTTACCAGTCCTTTTGCTAAAGTAAATATTTTGGTTCTTCAGAAAAACACGTGTTAAAACTGACAGCAATAGAAAAACTGTGCAGCAAGGCCTGTGTGTGGCTTACTTGTAGGTTTTTGAAACTGTTGTGTTACAGAGTTTAAGGCAGTACTAAAAATAATTCTGCTTTGGGGCTTACTGAAACATAACATTAACAGAAGTTGAAATGCCAAAATAGCATGATTTGCTTTTGGTTCCGGTCAGTTCATGTGTCTTTTAAGTATCTCCACATTTACGTCTGAAATTATTTCAAGAGGCTGTTATTGCAGCTGATAGCAACTGTAATTAAATGTGGTCTGTGTGGCCAGAAAGATGGGTGATCTAGAGAGTCAGTTCTGGTAGGTCTGTAGTTATGGTGAACCATGAGATTTTATTTTTTTTACAACTTACATATTTAATATTTTACGAGATTATCAAGGAGGGCAGAAAACTATCCTGCTTCTTAACAGCCTACTTTGCACAAATGAAAAGATAACTGCTTAGTCAGAGGGGAAGTGATGGTTCTACCTCAGGCAGGTAACTTGGAGTAAGTGGACTTTGAGTAAATTCATTTTGTTACTTCCTTATTCTGTGCCCTTTTACTTTGGCTTCTCAGTTTATATCGTACAGAATATGTATGCAGCAGTGGCGGACTTGAAGAGTCTTCTGAGAGGTTTGCTTCTATTTATACTAACATTATTCATGCAGTTTCAAAGACAAGCTTATGAGGATGTCAGAAGAGGCCTTCACATCTTGAACGTGGTTTTATTTGAATTAGTGGCTGTTTTTACATGTGAAATGACAGGATGTCTTGCTCAGAACCATCTCCAAAAAGAGGTTGTTTTAGAAATAAGAAGAGCAGTGGTTCTGTGAGATGTGAGTCTAGCTCATGTGGTTTCAGGCATCGCTTCATGATAGAGGATAACATGTTCTCTGACCTACTTTTGTACAGCATCTAAACCCTGCAAAGTACTCTCTACATTTTCAATATGAGGTACTGAATTTCTTACATACATTTAAAATATTTCAAGCCTGCTGGACAAAGAAAGACAAAATTAAATTAAAACAGCCATCAGATACGCACACAACTGCAGATATTTACTTCCTCATGCTGAAAACAGTTTGCCTGAAGGATTATCATCTGACCCTTTGAAAGTGTAAAACAGTAATTCATTAACATACTACTTTTGAAGTAAGGTTCGAATGTGAGTTCAAATGAAAGGGCTCAATGTAAGCCAAATAATATCTCTTACTTTATGGCTGATTCCATAGAACTCAGCTGAATTTGTCATGAGAGTAATGAAATGCTGAAATTCCAGGCTCTATCTATTCTACTGAAGTTGGTTAGCATAGCCATAGCTGCTTTGCTTCACTAGATGAGAAATGCCATTTCTTACGAGTTTAGTCATGGCAGCCGTCCTTGCTTTTTGCCACTTAAGTTTTATTCTGGAAGGTAGTGTGAACTACTCTCTCAGGAATCACAGTTGTTGGAGTTAAACTAGACAAACATCATCTCCAGTCATAGTTTCGCAGAGCCATAACGGATTGTAAGTGGAGACTTGAAATGTCTCTTGCCTTTGACAACTTGGGATAGATTTCTTATCACCTGAACACTACTATTATACCAAAACATTGTTCTGTTATGTCTGATAAAACCTAAACTAAATCTGTGTTAAAAACAGGGAAATCGTTGAAAACTTGCTGGATTTTCTAAGTTTTATAAGAGTGCAATGTCACGATAGCCTTTCTTTTAAAAATTTACTGAAAATAATTAAATGTAACGTAAAAGGAACATGAAATTGCATGTCAGTATAATCATGCCTGCGTAGCAGCTGCTCAGAAAGAGCTTCCTTAGCTGTCAAAACCATTAGAGAGACTCTATCTGAGTCAGAGATGAGCAATGCTTGTGCATGAATATGGAAAAAGATTATTTGCCATTAAACTGAAGTAAAAATATGACATAATGTTAGATTTCGTACCAAAGGATAGTATTACTTAACATACAGTTCTTCTTGGAAGGAGAACAACAAAAAGATTATAAATAGGTGGTCTGATACCCTCTGCTACTAATTTAGTAGTTTCTGTTTGCGGGCGGGGGGAGGGAGGAAATTTGGATTATTTTGGGGGCATTAGTGCTGTATCCTGTTTTTAATAGGCTTTTCTTTTTCTCTGAAGTATTTTTTCCAATTGCTAAATGGAAACAAAAAAACCCCACAGCAAAACCAGCAAGGCAAAATAGTGACCAGAGGATAGGTAAACATTAAAAATTATTACATAGCTTAATCAGCTACTAAACAGGCTGGATTGAATTAGGATAACGATTGTTACAGTAACTGATGGTGTTGCTTGTAAAAATACTGAGTTTCTGTGGCATTTCAGTTGTCAGAAACTTTTTTAAATAGCCTCCAAATTGCCTGATGATAATCATCATCCTTATTTGTCTACTTCTCGTCAAAAGTTGTTGTCTTGTTCTAACCTAATATTGTGTTATTGAATATCCTGATGTGGTAAATGTTTAACTGACTTTACGTCATCAAAGTGTGTTTAACAGATACATAAACTGACTCAGGCAAAAACTTTCTCTTTTTGTTCACACGGTCTGTCAGTGGATGTATTTTTTTAGCAGTTTGTTCCATTCTGTGGTTTTAGAATATGAGATTTCTTTTCTTCTTTCATTTACTAAGGCATTAATGATTTCTCCACTTATACAGAAGTTTCCATCTGAACGGGAAAAAGTCATTTTACTGTTTAATTACAGTTGAACTTCATAATACTTCAATATTGTTTATGTAGAAGTTTTATATATTATTTATAGAAATAGAGGTTTTAAATTAAGTGGGGTTTAACTAAAAAAAAAATATGTAAATGACCTTTTATAAAATCTCCTAATGATAGGTACTGTAAGGTATCAGTTGTCAGTTATCAATGGATGAGTTAGTATGTGTCCACAATTCTGGGCTGCAATTGTGTATGCTGTTCATGAAGTGTACCGTTTATTTGCTATAAACATTACTATTAATGCTGNTGTATTTCAAGAATCTTTCAAAACAGAAACAAAAGGAAGTCATGGAGAAGAATGGAAACAACCACAAACTTCGTGTTTGTGTTGCTACTTGCAACCGTGCTGATTATTCAAAATTAGCTCCCATTATGTTTGGTATTAAGGCAGAACCACAGTTCTTTGAGCTTGATGTCGTAGTGCTTGGTTCCCACCTGATTGATGATTATGGGTAGGTGAATTTTTGTATCTCTGCCAATCTGTTTCTGGGGTGTTAGTGATAACATCATTAATGTTAGGTAACAAAATCCTTGTCATCGTGAATGTACACAACAAAATTTTAAATGTATTTTTCAGATTTTATCTAATTTTGCAGCTCCTTCTGAGATTGCATATTTCTGGGTTTTTTCCAATCAATCTTGGAATTTTAGAAAGTTTTGTGTAAATGCTATAATTGAGGTCTTCAACATGATCACAGACTTTATGAAGTGAGAAACTGAATTCATTCAGATTTCTGTAAGAATCTGGTGATTATGGAATGAAAATGTGGATTTAAGCTGACTTAAATCAGATTTAATTTTCATTGAAAGTGTAATCCTTTGAATAAGACAGTGAACATGTCAGATGGGTTGAAGACAAAACCGGAAAACTTCGGAGTTTTTCCTCTCTTATTGCAGCTAGAGGATACAGACTACTTAGGTCAAGTTTAGTGAAATAGAAGATAGGTAATCTCATCCAGATGTGTGTTCTTTCATATTTCAAATACGTAACTGTAAACGTAACAATTATCAGTACTCAAGGAATGTTTTAACTTCCTCATTATGGAATGAAGCTGGTAGTATCTGTGGAAAACCCTTTTTCTTTACTGCCCTTTGAACTTAAGGACTCTTTGTGCAGTGATTTCTTAAGTCTATGAGTATATAAGTCTTGATACATCTCAAATACAGAATCTGAAAAATGCATGCTAGCTGCAGGATGTTTTCCTTGAACATACAGGCCTCAGCTTTGCATTATAGCTGTGTAATTATACATTTGTCCATCGAAGTCCATATATTGGTGAGGAGACAACATACCTTTCCCAAAAGGAAGTCATGCCATATCTGTTCTCTGGAAGGCTCCACAAACATGTGAACAAAGAGTTTGATTTCTGAGGATTGCCAGAACACATTCAGCAAAGCTCCTCATTAAAGGTGTCTAGAAAAACTTGATGTTTGGAGCATGAGGGAAGATCTTTGTATGGATGAGAATATTCTGTAATATTCTTGAAAACTAGTTTCCTCAGTGAAGGACATATGATAAGCAGGCGTTTTTTCAAACCCAGTACAACTATTATAATACGCAGTTATTTTGTCAAGCTATGTTGCTGTAAAGCCACGTTGTATTTACTCTTGACTCTTTTCTTCTTACCTTCAGTAATACCTATCGTATGATTGAACAAGATGACTTCGATATTCATACAAGATTGCACACCATTGTGAGAGGGGAGGATGAGGCAGCTATGGTGGAGTCAGTGGGCCTTGCGTTAGTCAAGTTACCAGATGTCCTGAACCGCCTGAAACCTGACATAATGATAGTTCATGGGGACAGATTTGATGCTTTGGCCCTGGCCACATCTGCAGCCCTGATGAACATTCGCATTCTTCACATTGAAGGTGGGGAAGTCAGTGGGACCATTGATGACTCTATCAGGCACGCTATAACCAAACTGGCCCATTACCACGTGTGCTGTACAAGGAGTGCAGAGCAGCATTTGATAGCCATGTGTGAAGACCATGACCGCATCCTTTTAGCGGGATGTCCCTCATACGACAAGCTTCTCTCTGCCAAAAACAAGGACTACATGAGTATTATACGCATGTGGCTAGGTGAGCGGTCCACTTCTTATGTTTTTCATACGAATTTCAACACCAGACAAACTCAGTAACTAGGTTACCAGTCTGTGGGATCTGTTGACCAGTGGCTCTCAGAAAAGTACAGGAAAGAAAGAGACGGACTTCTTGCTAGTAAGTTTAAGTTTGCTTAATTGGAGATGATTATCAAGCACCAACCTGCTTCTTCTCAAAAAAAATAGTATATTTGGTAATACTATCTAGTATTTCTCTTTCTGCATTTTCTTTTTCTTTTGTTCTGTGTTCTGCATGTATAGCTGGAAAGCTACAAATCTGTCCTAGTAAATACATCTGGTTCTTTGGCCAAGTCAAAAAAAGTAACTCCTTAAATGGGTAATTTCTCTGAGCTTAACAATTTAAAAACAGAACAGTCTTATCTGAACAGTTATTTGGATGTAAAGGATGTATTTCAATAGAATCAAAGCTGCTCAAGGCTAATCTAAAAAAAAAATCAAAGGGAATTTATGTTACGAACATTCTTTTGAGGCATGCATTGCAACAGGGCAACGTGGTGCTGAAAGATTTTGGTGTTTCGTATTCATTTACTTACAAATAATTCCTGTAAAGAATGGGGTTTTGTGTTTGCTTTTTATCTTTGACAAAGCAGTCTCCTATATAGCATGTTAACCTGTGTAGTTGGAAGCTGGAATTTTCTTAGATGAGTAGGTGATTATTTTGCAGATAACCTTTTATCAAATGTACTAGAACAAGTATTACTGACTTTTTTAAAGCAGTGAGAATGAAGTCTTTGCTTGAGGATGGGCAATGAAGAAAAACCTGAGCAGCTTCAGGGGTTTCACATTACTCCAGATTTGCACTGTTGTGAGAACAAGCTGTTGACCCTGGTAGAGTCTTGCAAAGCTTTAGATGTAGGCTTGCAAGTTAACAGTTTGTTGGGATTTGGGTAGTGGTCTCAAAGTTATGAGACTTGCTTAGAGAGGCAAATAATAAGATAGATCCTTTTGTTACTCCCATCAGTTTTATTGTAGCATGAAAATCTGTATGTTGAATATCCCATTCAGTGCCTTGACTCTTCAGGCTTTCACATCAGTAGTTTCAAAAGTATGTCCTCCCTTCCTCTTACTATTCAATGCCAATAAAAATAACTTTTCTTGGGCTCCATTTGCACAGGGGAAGATGTCAAAACCAGAGATTATATAGTTGCTCTGCAACATCCTGTAACCACAGATATTAAACATTCCATAAAGATGTTTGAGCTGACACTGGATGCACTCATCTCCTTCAACAAGAGAACACTTGTTCTATTCCCTAATGTGGATGCAGGTGAGTAATATACCTTCATCATAGAGGGACACATAATAGACTGTCTTTAAAGCATACATTGGTTCTTATGGAGTGGTTTTATCCCAGAACTTCCAGCCAGATGGAAATAGCTGGATGGTCAGCATCAGGTGTGCATCTGCTGCAACTCCATGTTCACGTTGCTGGAGGGCATTTCATCTTTTCAGTGTGGGGAGGAAGATGAAGGGGAACCATGTGACATGTAGAAGTAATATTAGTGCCTCTTAAATTAACTAAAAACTACAAAAAGATTTTTGCAGTGGATTTTGGAATCAGACTTGGGCTTACATGCCCAGCTCTGCAACTTACACTGTGAGAATAAAAGTAGAACAAAACCAACTCTGAGCTGTTTGAACTTTCAGTTTTACAACAGAACTTGAATCGTTTGGTCTACCTCTTGTTTTTCTGTAGGAAGCAAAGAGATGGTTCGGGTGATGAGGAAGAAGGGCATTGAGCATCATCCCAATTTTCGGGCAGTAAAGCATGTCCCATTTGACCAGTTCATTCAGCTAGTTGCTCATGCTGGTTGTATGATCGGTAACAGCAGTTGTGGTGTCAGAGAGGTGGGAGCATTTGGTACACCTGTCATCAACCTGGGGACACGTCAGACAGGAAGAGAAACAGGTACAAGTTTGCTTAACTACTTTAATTTCCCCATGGTTCTGTGGTTTATTTTCTTCCACAGGATAAAGTCAAATGAATGTTTGACAGACCCCATCTTGCAGTATCAGCGCTACATCATTTTTGACCCATTTTAAAGCTTTGCTGGCAATTCCTGTGTCACGTAAGATAATGAGGCTTTTATCTATAGACATGTTAAAATATATCTCTATTTGCAGTGGATTCTATTTAGCAGGATAGCCAACTATTTGTTTTCCCTTTATAGCTAGTTTGATGTTTTACATGTATTAAAATTTCACTTTAAAAAATATGAACTCTTCACCTCTTCAGGAAGTAACTGTATTGTGGTATTTCACAGATATGCAGATAGGACACAAACAGCCATTCACGCCCTGTTTTTATTTGTGCTTTTTTAATTTAATAATAGAATTCTGTTGAAGGCTAATATTCTACTCTGTAGTGTTTTGTTATGCATGACAGCATATCTTAGGAGTCACCACTGCTTTACTGGGAGCAAGGGGAGGCGCATAACTGATGAAGAGCGATGTCAGTCTGGCTGGAGTTTTTCCTGCTCAGAGAAAACAAAAATAATTATTGCTTCATTTCTAAAGCAGTTCACATCCTCTAGTGTAATTTGAGGAGCTGACCTGTCCTATTATGTTAACTTTTGTAATCTAGGTGAAAATGTCCTTCATGTTCGTGATGCAGATACGCAGGATAAGATTCTACATGCTCTACAGTTGCAGTTTGGTAAACAGTATCCATGGTAAGTATTTTCATCTTGCTTGGTTGGAGGGGATGCTAAAGCAGTAGAGTAAAAGACACTTAGTCCTGAGGTGGTTTGAATCAATATTTGATTGGAGTGCTTTTAATGCACTAATCTGAGGGTATAAATTATTTTTCATTCCATATAGCTTATTCTGAACCATAATGTAATATCTAGGAGGCAGATTAGTATTTTTAGAGCAAAATGTTACTTGTAATGTTTTGATATAACTAGTAATTTAATATCCAACAGACAGTCAAGAAGACAAAATTCCTATGTGTGCTTAGTATACCATGATGTAAGAGAGCTTGTTCCCTAGGAACAGCATGGGGGAGAACATCCGGTCTGCTGACTTCTGACTCATGCCTGAAAGACACACTATTTTATAGCTGGATTGACCTCAGGCATGATATGTGGAGAGTCCTGCGTGCAAGCTTCAAGGGAAGCTGCAAGATTATAGCAAGACAGTTTTAGTTATTCATCAGCCACACAGTATTAACCCTCAGTTCTTTAACGAACAAGTTCTTATAAACTTCAAGAGATAACAGTTGTCTAATTAAGGACAAGAATCAAAAGTATATTTCTTAAGAACCCCAGTAGAGTAATTTACTGAATAAAACTGAATTCTGTAATACCAAATGTCTGACACTGTGTATGAAGATATTTTAAAACCACGCTTACATGTTGAAAACTGACATGAAAGCACATGAAAGTCCCGACATTATTGTGTAGTTGTCATCTGTGTGGTAAGTACATTTTGTCTGGACTTGTAGCACACACATAAACTTTCTAAAATTTAGAGATTTATCAAGTTGGTCCTTTTATTAAACACTTAATTTTTTTTTTTTTTTTTTTTGCATCACTAGCTCTCCAGTTTTCTACATTCCATGTTTTGTATTCCAAAATGGAGCTAATGCCAAAATTGCACAATCCATTGTGTGATCTTCAAACTACTGACACTTACCTACCATATGCCATGACAGACTCAAGTAGTGTGAGCTTCAGCATTGTTAGTGTAGCCATATCCTAATTTTGTAATGACATAGTGTTACAGCTTTCTGTCATATAAAGAACTTTATAGATAGCAGTGTTATTTCCAATTAAATTGATTTATTTTTTT
Organism: Rynchops niger; assembly: GCA_013400035.1. Lineage (NCBI taxonomy): Eukaryota > Metazoa > Chordata > Aves > Charadriiformes > Laridae > Rynchops > Rynchops niger. The sequence continues at coordinate 205,601 of VXBH01004047.1, forward strand.
TCATGTTATAGCTCAAAAATATATGGAGATGGTAATGCTGTTCCAAGGATTTTGAAGTTCCTTAAATCTATTGACCTTAAAGAGCCATTGCAAAAGAAATTCTGTTTTCCTCCCGTCAAAGATAACATCTCTCAAGATATTGACCATATTCTAGAGACACAGAGTGCTCTGGCTGTGGATCTAGGCGGAACAAATCTCCGAGTAGCAATTGTCAGTATGAAGGTAAATATTCTGTTGTACTTTTAGATATTCTGTGAACTCCATGGGGCTTTGTGGTTCTGTTCTTACGGTGGAGATAAGGGCTTATGATACAAAAGAGCTCCAAAACAAAGCAGTCCTCCAGGCTTTTGCTGCGGAGGGGTAAAGCAGATTTTCCCTCATTTGTGTTGCACTTCTCATACAGTCTTGATACAACTTGCCTGCTGGTTTGCTTTTCTAAAACTGCTGTTAAACTACCAAAGCCACATGGTAGTTTAGGTAAAAGTTACATGGTCCTGGCTGCTCCCTCTCTGTGGGAAGCCATACAAACCTCAAAGAATAGGACAACTTTCAGATGCGTTGGTTCCCCATAAAAGGTGACTGAGTTCACCCTGCAACTTTTTATATGTCAAGCAAAACAGGGAGAAGCTCCAAGAGCAGTCCTTTTTACTTCCTCACTGTCTTACACAGACATGTAATAGACACACAGAACTGTTTTCAGCAACAACCAGCATCTAACAAAGCAATTAACTGAGGGAGGGTGGTGGGTTCATGGTCATTGGGTTCAGGATACAGAATTTTGCTTCTTTTCCCAAGAGAACAGCCAGTAATCAAAAAATCTCAGTACCTTGCTGCATAGAAGCGTAATCAGTAAGACAGTACTGAGCCTCAGCTGGAACAGTGTTCACTGTAATGCATCACACCACAGAGATGTAGACCAACTGGAGAGAGAATAAGGAGGAAAACCAAAAATAATTCTTACAGATATGGAAAACGGGGAGAAGTTGAAGAAACTAGAATGGTTTAGTCTAGAAAAGGAAACTGAATGGGGGGAAAAAAAGAAGAAAAAATCCTTCAGATATTTAGAATCTCTTTCTATGAAGAGAAGAATCAGAAGTTTTAAAACAGTGGAAGGGAAAATTATTTTATAGTTTTTATTATCCAGCTTAGCTAGTAATGCAAGAGAAGGCTGGAATAGATAGTCTGGAAGAGTATGGTGTCTTCCTACAAAATAGGATCTGGTTTAAAAAGGTCTTTTAAAACCAGCTGCATTATAGTTTGTTCACCTTGCATTGGAAAAGGGTGGTGGATTTGAGTTGTAATGATGCTCTTCTAGAATTCCTATCAGGGTTGTTTTTTTTTAATTATGTTGACTGTGTCCTTTGAAATATGAAAAGATGTGCTTGATGGTTTAGTACCATCATCAGAATATGTATAATTTGATACATACACTAGAATTCCTAGACACTTTAAAGATTGAGTGTGTTTTGAGCCTGAAGTGCCTCTCTCCCTGTAAAAGTAACCCATTTGAAATAGGCTTGAAGTTACAATTTTATAAATGCTGTATGGAGAGATGCTCAGGTTTAGGGATACTGTGTCATTTAATGGTCTCCATGCTTAGAAGTTCCTAACCCATTTCTCTGGCACAGTAGGAAGATTTCTTTTGCCTGTGTCATAGCTTATACGAATAAGCACTTGTATTAATGAGTATGCATGCTCGCATAGCTATGCCAGGCATGGACAACATACTACAAATGTTTGATAGCTAACTTAGAATGATGAATGTTCATGCTTGGCCAAAATAACAAGCCAAAGTCTTAAAAAACAGCAAGTGAGGCTATCAAAATGATGTCGGTATCAATCTGGTGCCAGATCACTTGTGATGGCATCTTATAGTGAAGCAAGTAAATATACCCACGACCATCATCTGATTATCCATATCAATGAAAAAAACATTAAAATTTCTATTTAGACTTGAGAGTTTCAAGCTTATGGGATAAAAATTACTTGGTGTAAAAATATTTGAAATAACTTTTATCCAGGTTGATAAATGAAAGGATAGTTAGGACTGAAGAATTTTAACTCATTTAGATACCCATCTTCCTGCTTGGGGGGAAAAAAACCTGTAAAATTCCTGAACTCTGCAGCAATTTAAAGATGTGAATAAAACTCACGTTGAGAAGTCTTTGGCTTTTATTCTCAACAGTACTGGACAATGACTCCTACTGTTACGCTGCATATTCCCAGATAACTAGGTCAGTTAGACATAGTTACCCAGTAAGAAAAGTAAGTTGCCTGCAGAAAGGTGAAGGGCTATGTAAATTGACCTGGTATGGTCTAGAATTTTTATTCCTTTAAAAGGAGATGTCTGGCAGACCTTTAAGGTCTTAAAGACAACTTTTAAAAGTATATATTTTTTAGAAGTAAAATTGACACCACATTTTCTGCCAACACAGCCTGGAAAAAAATTAATTTTGAAAAATCCTGTCCATTTTGTGGAGCCTAGCTTGAGGTGGTGTTTATGAAAGTTGAAATGTCAGCAAATCAGAGTGAAAAGGATCAGACTTCCATAATAAAATTTACACAACAGATTTAACAGGAAACGGCAGAGTTGAAGGTGTGGTTTTCTTTTAATGAAGACAATAACTGAGTTTTGAAAGCTCCTTTTCAAAGATGTTGTGTCTTCTGATAATGTTTGCTGCAGCCTCATCTTCCAAAATAACTTCCTCTCACTCCTCTCCCCCCCCAAACCAAAAGTGAAGAGGAAACAAAACAAAAAAATCCCCAAACCCTATTACAGAATCACAGAATC
>VXBH01004048.1:238-27842 GCA_013400035.1 Rynchops niger
CACGCCCCGCCCCGCCGGGCCCCCGCTGCCATAGCAACGCCGCGCCGCCGAGCGCCGGGCCGGACCTGCCCGTGGGCTAGAAAGACTTGTTCCTTCGAGTGGATGACGGAGAATTAACTAATTTGGAAAGTTTCCCAACAGCGGAGGCTTGGAACTGCTCCAGGAGCAACTGTCCGTCCCGAGGGCCGCCCGCGACCGGGGTAAGGCAGCTCCCGCTCCCCATCAACGGGCCCCGCCGAGCAAGGCCCTGGGGTCTCAGCACAGCAGGGCTGCGGTACCGGTGCAAAAAATAAACGGGAGACGACAACAGGCCTCGTTAATAAACACAGCAAAGCAAAAGTCTGAATCTCTAAGTCAGCTAGCAACTTCAGTGTTTTGTTCATCTTTTAAGCGGTTGAGAAATAGAGAAAAAAAGATTTCATTGCGCCTCTGAAGAGCAGGGCTTGAGTGGCTCGCTCAGCAAAACTAAGGGAGGTACCTGATTCAGTTCCGACTTACCCCACATGTCAATACCACATTAGAGCACTTTGCATGAACGTACTACCAAGTATCCGTCATCTTAATTCACTCCCCACAGAGGAAAAAAAAAAGCCAAAACAAACGCATGTATGTGAACATGAGCGAGGAAATAGAGTCATTTGGAGGTTTGTTTAGGGCTCTGTTTTAGCACACATATTTCTGTGTATTAGAAAAGGAAATGTCAAAACCAAAACAAAGCACCCACAAAGCCTCGCTATATTCTTACTCTCATTCATGTTTTTATTATACATACTAATTATTTCTGCAACACATTTTAAGGTATTTTCTGTTCAAGACTATCGCTAATGCAGAAACTGATGCAAATTCCAGTTTTTACTATAGTTCATAGTCAACATGAGTCCATTTATCACTGTCCACAGTTTACTAAATAAGGTCAAAAGTCTGCAGTGTTAAGTTCCTCACTCTTCACCATGCATGTATTTCAATACATGTCTTGAGCAACATTTGCCGTGAACACAAACATTTAACAAATGTGAAATGCTTTGCCCTGTTATTTGAAAAGCTGAATTAAAATCTGTCTCCACAGCAGGGAAAGAAGATGACTTCTGACGAGAAACTGCCATCAAGTCCAAACACAATGCAAAATCAACCTCCTCCTCTGCCTCTCTGCGCAAATCCTGGCAATCCAGTGTTTTCCTGTATGCTGGACCCGAAAACACTCATGACCAATGGTTCTTTGACAAAGCCTCAGGTTTTACTGTTTAAAACAACTTCAAGTGAATATGGTGCTGTTCCACCTATCTCACAGATGGTACCTCGTACTTATCACCCAATGGATCAAACCTTTTCGAAACACTTACTCACTTGTGGGTCATTTCAAGGTAGTTATTTAAACACTGCCATTGACAGAAGTAGGGTATATGACTACCCCAATTTACAGCATAGTTTGTAAAAATGCATCTCCATCTTTATGTCATAGACTTAGACTAGCTTTAAGAAAACCAATCTGTTATTTCAGTCATTCTGGGAATAACTGTCAATATCTGTTTTATTTTGGTTTTGCTGGGTTGAATAAGATCTATCAAAAAAGATGTAGCCCATTTAATGATACACTTTTCTCAAACATACTTAAACCCATCAAAATAAAACTTTTGAAACTGGTAACATAAATGTGGAACTCCAATTTTACAGAAAGAGTTAAGTGCAAGAGACATAGACCTGAAGGTCTATTTGTTTTAACTGAAGTATTTTCTGGTTTTAAAACTTGAAGTCATTCTCCACATTCCTACGTCTTAGGACACTAATACCAACACAATGCATGACTTTGATATGATGTACACACACTCACTTCCCTAACCTTTAAAGAGGTCACTGTTTCTATGTCATAGCAGTAGAAAGAGGTGCATGTCTACATCAAAAATAGCCTTGAGTAGCTGTAACAAATCACTACAATACAAACAGCCTGTACAGATGTATGCAGATTGTTCTAATAGGCTCTGGAAGCAAAACAGAAAATTAGGAACTTTGAACCAGCTTCTGCTTCTTTGCATTTTCTTTTTCTCATTGCCACTGTCTCTCCTCCTTAGCCCCCACTTCCCCTCAGCAAATAGCCACATTTTGGCAACCATACGATTACACTCAACTGAGGCACTAAAGCTCCTGCACTGCCCTTCTTCCAACTGCTATAAACAAAATATTCTCACCCCCTTCCATTGCAATGCAATGCAATGCAAAAGAAGAATGGCAGCTACCCCAGACATTTCTGACTCACCTCAGCACTCCTCTCAAGGCTCCAAGTAAAGCGACTCCCTGTTAGAAGAGTATAAAATTTACAAAGAATAACATATATCTGCATAATAAATATTTTCTTCTAAGGACATAAGTAAGTCATAAATGGTACTCAGGAAACAGCCTGATGTGGAAAATTCAGAAGTCTGCTAAAACTGCTACTGAAGGGAGTGTAGTTGAAATGGTCACAATTTCCATAGAATACCTAACAAAACACAACCACTTCAAGTGCAGTGTTTCAGGTTGTCATGGTAATACAAATGCTAACATTTATATATAGACAATACAATTCTATAATACATTCTTTCTCTATCCAAAACAACAGGTGCAGGACTTCAAAGCACAGTGTCATACTTCATGTCATTTTTCAACACTTGTAGCCTCACCAGGATGGTCCCTTTTTTACGAATCTTTAATGACACCAGTACTCCTGAGATACTGGCCAATGTCAACATAGTACAAATTAAAATACTAGCTCAAGAAAAGTATATATGCTCCTATAAATAACAATGGTTTTGATTTAGAGTATGCTTTACAGATACACTGTGAGATTACTAATTCTAGTAGGATGGAAAAAGTAAGTCTTATTCATTGATAGGACAATTCATCACAGGATTAATTTACCACTACATTACGCTACAATGCTACAGTTTTATATTTTTTCCAATTATCTTGTTTAATCAGCCCAAACAAATGTTTCAAAATAGTCTGAAAATATTCAATGTACATTGCTTAATGTTAAAAAGAATGTTCTGCATGACATAAAATCTACCTCTATCCTTCCAGGTGGAGGTTTTCCAAATTAGATGCCTGAATCTAATCTAAATTCACTATCTTAGTTTCAGATGTGCCAAACACTATGAATAAGAAAAGAGGAAAGCATGTTACCATAACCACATCACACATATCTATTTCAGCTTTCATGGAGAACAGAAAGACAAGTTAACAGGTGTTGACTATATGGAGCTACTGAAGTTTTGAAAACCCTTTGTCAAGATTCAGTAGATATTTCCAGACAGATACTTCATTTAGTTATGAGTAACTTTAAATCAAGTACCAAAAGTGTGTTTTATTATTCGGCCCACCAATATTTCAAAGCCATGAAAGCAAAACCATGACAACTTTGTATCAAAATTATATAAAATATATCTAAACTTATTTGTTATAGTACTATAATTTCCAAAAATAGTAATTCATTCATACAACCTTTTACCAATTCTGTAGGTGTTCTGAGTGAAACAGAAAAATGTCTAGTTAACAACATATTGAAGAGAACTAAGATTCCTTCTGGTGCCCTCAAAAGGCACCGCTGTCAAAAAGATCCTTAAAGATCCTTTTTTTTTTTTTTTTTAAATTAAGAATCTTGTGTTGTTCCTTGAATTAGGTGTCGAATCTTCTCAGCATCTTTTTCTATATTTTTATTTTTGGGATCAATCTTGAGAGCTGCTTCATAATCCTGGAGACCTAGTATAGAGACATCGATAAGAATGTCAATCAATAATGCAAGAGCATCCTCTTTATCAACTACCTGGCAAGAACAGTTCCCTAATCATATGCATAAAGTATTGATCTTGAGTTATGTTACTGAGCAAGACAGAATCAGAATTACATTAGGTTTAACTTTTGTCAGTGAATAAATTTGTATTTTGTCTATATTACTTTACAAAACATTTTAGCAGAAACACTCTACTACATAAACATTTTCAGCTACTGAAACAAGAAAACAGGGCCTCTTCATTCACGTGTATATATATGCGCACACATGCATGTTCAAAAGTGTTCTTCAGAAGACAGAAAAATTGAATGACAATGAAAGTGTGTAAAAACAAGAAAAAAAAAAGACATGAACTGTGAATACTACAACTTGGGGAGAAAAAAGCAAACCATGAGTACAGAAAGTGAAATAAAATCTTGTTTAATTGTCTTTTTTATATGGGTTCCAAGTGCAAATGAAGCTGTAAGGGAAAGACAAAGAGAGTCACAGGCAGATAAAGGTAACCAATGGGAAAAGCTTAGTATTTCAACACTGACATTTTGAATATTCCTCACTTTCTATTATCAACTTTCACTCGTAAATTTGCCTTACAAACCTAAACTGACGCTCTTAGAGAACTCACTAGAGACATTTAATTCAGGTATTTTCACACAAATCACACACACTTAATGAAACATTTTGCTCACTAATACAGGTTTCATACATCACTTTACAAAGATATGGTACTAAGCACTTCACAAGCAAATATTTTAGAAATATTTCAGGTTATTTTAAGTTAATTTGTTCTACAATTGGAACCACTGCAAATATAATCCCAAAACCAATAAAACATTGCTTCATGAACAGCAAAACTACTGCAACCTAGTTTCATATTGGTCTGTATCCTACATCTGAATGCTTCCCAATGCAAATATGTCATCTCTGACCTCTCGTTTGTTCCTCACTAATACCTTCCATGGCCACCATGCTGCTATGGTCACTAGCTGGCCGTTACGCACAGACAGACCAACTACCCAACAGACCAAAGAGAGGATACGCAACTCACTAAAGCCTTTTCCTCAATGGAAAAACTAATTAGTATTCCTTGAATTAGGAGTACAATCAATTTTCTTAAAACCTGTAAAGATTTTTCCAGTGGAATTGCAATTAGACAGTAATTAAAAAAAGAATAATAATTAAGGAATGTGGTATAAAGGTTCATAACAAAGAGACACAGATTGCATTGGCCTCCTTTAACACCTCTCCTGAAAAAATAAAGGTGTGAGCTATCTCATTGAGCTGAATTACTTCCATGTCACTATAAATCCACGTGCACGCTTTCACAAAATCAAGGTCTCACCTTCAGCATATAATTCCAGCTGACAAAACGCTGTTCCACGTCTCACATATGCTTTTATTCGAGCATTCTCATTATCAGGAACTGGTGGTGTCAGCAATTCTAGTGCCTTTATAAATGAAAATACACAAAATATTTAGAGGTAGATTTTTCCATAATTTTGGTTTTTTTCTCATTTACACACACTTCTCTCACCTAATTACTATTATTATACAGTAACATTATATTCAAATAGAAATGGAAAATAACTATTCAAATTTAACTGTGGATTGTGATTCTAGTCATTAAGATTTGTATCTGTTACTCCACAGTTTATTAAATACAGTTTCATTGCCATAGCTAAAAACTGACAAATAATGTGTTAAATGTTTATTACAGTCAAATAATGTATTCTATTTTCATTCATGATATTACATACCATGCTACAAAAAAAAAAAAAAATAGCAGCCCTAAAAAAGTATGTGTTGTAGCAGCAGGTACTAAAAAAAAAGTTTCAAGCCTCAAGTACTTATTAGTTCAAAAAACAGTAATTCTGGGACAACTTTCTAAAATTATTTACATGCCTTTTGAGATCACCCCTCTCATGGCACAAATAATGGCTGCTAAAATATTGAGTTGATACAGTCCTTCTTTAAAAATGTCTAGTCTGCTGCTTTTTTTTGTTAAAGTATCTTCCTCATTACTACCACCTTTTTTAGTTCTTCCCACCAAATGAAGAACACCACAATATAATACAAAAGGTGTCAGTGCATATGTTCTTTTTTTTTCCTGCTCAGAGTAGTCTTTTTTCCTAATGTATATATTGCTACACTATTTTATCTGTAAAGAAACACATACTGCCCATTTGGCCTAAATGTATGGAAGCATGGTTTGGGGGTTTTTTGGTTGTTGTTTTGTTTAAAATTTCTAAACGTTCATTGATCAATCACTATCAAGTTTTAATATTTCACCACGGCTTCATTATATTAATTTTGAATTTAAAAATTTTGAATCACACAAGTAAGTGTTTACAGATCTGCATGAAACAGAAGCATCACAGTAATAAATGACAATCACATATTGACAGTTTGAGAACCTATGTATTTATACCTTAGAGGAATCTTCAATAGCTTTATGTAAATTTCTCAATTTAAGGTGGCAAGCAGCACGATTCAGATACAGTAGGGGAAGCTTATTGTTTAGCCGCACTGCAAGGTTATATGCATTTACAGCCGCAAGATAGTTTCCCGTTGCAAACATTTTGCTAAGTATGAAACAAAAAGGGAAATATGCACTTTAAACAAGGTGATACATCACAAAATAACTAACTACTTATTATTAACAATTCATTTTAAAACATTTGAAGTATTAGCGACTTTTCCTTAGAAATGACCATTTATAGCCTATACTGAGACAACATAGCTGAAGTTCAGTCAAACTCGATGCTGACAATAAAGCATATAGACACACGACTTAACAAAAATAGTCACTGCTTAAATGCAATGAAGAACAGTAAGATGTGGACATAGCTTTGCAGACACAGGACTAATTTTGAAAACTACGTATCTGATTACGATCCCCTAATCAAACCTTTCTCTATAACACTGCTACAGAAACATACCAATATTCTTATCAAATTCCTAACATTTGTTTTAGATGGATGTTTAACCACTGAAGAAAAAGTACAAATGAAAGGAAATCGATTTGTGTCTAGGATAAATAGAAAATATCAACGCTAAACAATAGACACACACTATATAACTAATATTTCATTTTAAATACATCTTCAAATGGAATCTTACTTTCCTTTGTCCTTTAACCAATCTGGATTTTTCTCCTCTTCTTTTAAATCTTCCAGCTCAGACAAATCATCACTTATTGTTCTTCGAGCTTCTGCTTGTTTACGTAGCCACTGTAAACATACAACGTGCAAGGATTATTTCTGAAGGAAAATGCAAATCCAGAAAGAGGATTTTGTTTTCACCTCTTCATTCAGTCCTATCAAAAGAATTGTGTTTGCCACATATTTTGGACAGGGAGAAATATTTAATAATGTCAGATATGAAAAAACTTCCAAGTTTCCACAAATATTTTATTACTATGTGAGAAGTAAGGTTACTGCACCACTAATACATTTTTGTTTGTGTGTTTGTTTTGGAACTTCCAAAATGACTCTTTGTGCTCATTTAATAGAGCTCAAACAAGATAACTATGAGCTTCTTTTTAAGAAGGCAGAACTTAAAGAATCTCAGAGTAAAGACATTTCAAATTTTGTACTTTAAGGAATTCAATTAATATTGCTGCTTCCTCCTGCCCCCTCTCCAAAAAAAGGTACATGCTATTTATTAATCTGCATAGTCACATGTTTGATGAAAACAATTTTTTTAATATAAAAGTGTTTATTTAAATCTTAATTTAAATAAGACTCTCTTCCTTAGAAGATAAGGATATTGCACAGGTAGCATTTCTTGGCACAGGTAACATTTTTGTCAACTTCCTGTATAAACAGTAAATAATTGACCACCTTGTAAAACAGTAGAAGCAACCAGAGCACAATCCTTACCTCCTCCTCTTCTGCGACACGAGATTCTCGTAGAGCTGTAGGAAAAACTCGTGATGTAAAGTTGATTTTAATTGTAGCAGTAGATCGAGGAGCTGGTAGCTGTTCTTCTTTTAAATTTTCTGAAAACATACTATAGGAACCACGACCTATGAAGAGAATTGGAGTACTGGAAATGAAAAATTAAGCAAAAGGGATTTTTCTGTTTTTCTACCAAAGTCCAAAGAACACCTAATTTAGAAATTAAGCACATTAGAACTAAACATCTAATAGGTTTAGATTTGTTCTTTTGAAGGGAAGGTTTAAAAAAATGTTTGTTCTGACTGTATCATGCCATTTATTTACTGGCTACATTATCTGTCAGAAATTAACTTAAACTTCTCTTACATCACCATCTTTGCCACTTCTGTGATTCTCTGACAGGGCAACTGCAGAAGCTAGAACTAAACTTACCAAAATAAACAAGCAAAACAAAAATGGAATATTTTCTGTTGTTTTAGTTCCCTGAATTGGCTCTCTGTGGGGCCAAGACATGGGATAGAGAGGGTGAAACGAGATTGCGTATTTCTACAAAAACCATCAGTTAGGTAACTTAGGGGAACGTGAACTCCACCCTCAAAGTCTGCATTACGCTGTCAGAAAGGCTTGCTGTTTTATTTCTGAAGCTTAGAACAAAATTTGTCCTTGTATTTCCAAAGTCTTAAGCAAGAGCTAAGAACTCACATGCTTTAGGCTCAATGAATTGCCTGAAAATAAAGACTCGAAAATAACTGCAAGCTAAAAGAATAAGTTCAGTATGGTGGAGACAAAGATAAACGAAGAACAGAAATATCTAGGAATAAAGTTATACCCACACTTTAAAGAATAATGAAATACACGCCAATAATACAACCTTTAGTAGCTTTGATTCTGGTCTCAGAAGTTCCTTCATTAGGAATCCTAGTTTTCTTAATTTTTTCCTTTTTCTTCTCCTTTAATTGCTCTACTTCTTGATGTAGTTCCCCTTCTTTTTGTACCCTGTTGTGTTTCTCAGCAGCATCTTGCTGTTTTGTCCATAACTCCAACTCCTTAGTGACCTTCTGCCGCTCCTTTTCTTTCAGATCTTCAATTCTTTTTCTTTCTGTTTCTTCTAGCTGTTTGAATGATAAACCTATGAGATATGTAACATCTGATAATAGTAAGATGACTAAGTTACCATTATTTTCCCAGTTTCATATCCCAAGCATAGCATCATCATTGATGTGATTGTACAAGCAGAGTTATGAAAGATGCTTAAAAATGATTGAGAGAGTAAAGATTTCTGGTTAGCTTTTAAAAGTCATATCTTTTCACTATTTTCTACCACTACTACAGTATGATCCAGAAACATTCAGAAATAAGTTTTACTTGTAAACAATGAAAATTTTGCCCATATTCCAACGCAGATCTCTGGAATATACATAAATGTAAAATATATGGCTTAATTTTAATACACTTTTCCTTACTTCTCCTCTTTGAGATTATTTCATAGGCAGAATGGATGCAACGTTGCTACTAAGAAAGTCACTTAGTGCAGTTCATTTTGGTCCAAATCACATATGCAATCTTAAAATTTAATTGTATACTTTTTAAAATCCTTTTAAACACAAATGAAGTGACCAGACTTTTATATGCCTAAAAATTTTGAAGAAAATAATTTCTCTCAAAATACACATAAAACGCAGAATGACAAAGATACATAAACACAAACAGCAATGAACAGCAAGTCTGATATAACAATGAACTGAAAAGATTTTTCTAAAAATCAGTCTTTTTGACAGTGCCAAATGACTAGACACTTGTACTGATGCAAAGGCCACAAGAGATTGTGGTTTTGTCACATTACTGTAGTCTTCTTTCAACTGACAAAAATATGAGCCCCTCACCAATTATTTTTATTATTTTAGTATTACTAGCAGAAAATGGCAACTTCTAAATATTTTTTTCTGTATCATTTTCATATTTGGTAATACGTATGTTTTAACTACAAAGAAATAACAAAGTTCACCACTGTAATAAAAATTAGTACTTTTCATGTTTTCTAAGGTATATTTAACCAAGCAGCTGACAGATTAGTTGGTAATTGTTTACATGTATACGTCTTGCAGTGTCCCTTCTAAGCTTACCTTCATTGTGGCTTCCAAAGCATATTTTTTGTGTTCCTGTTTTGTAACTTTTTTTGCCTCTGTCTCCTCTTTGGCCTTTTCATGTGCTTTTAGAACAGCATTCTCTCTTAGATACTGCAGTTTCTCCTTGTTAGCTTGAAAAACAAACAAAAATATTTTTGTAATTTAGGCATGAAGTTCTACTGTTCCATGTCACATTCATAAAAACAGGATTCCTTTTGCTACTTTGTCTGGGAAAATGCAACATGGTTCAAATTTCAGAAAGTAGTCTCTATCAAGCCCATGTCTAAAGAAAGACAAAATTAAGATTTGCTAACACACAAAATGTAAGTTTTACAAGAAACATTGGTTTGTGTTGTGTGCACTAGAGCCAGTAAATGTTCTTTGCCTGTTTTCATATACTTTCTGTTCTTAACAATGAACAACAAGGTTAAACTTATCAGATATCTGTCAGCAGAAGTTTCACACTGCTTATTATAGTTTGTAAAGTTTTGGCTCAGTTTGGGTTTCTTACACACAACCTGCTTTTCACAGTAGAGAACTTACCATTTGCTAGAGTTAGGGAATCCCACATGGCCGTCTCTTTTTTATACAAAGTGAAGAAAATCATTCCATTTCCGATCTTTGCTGTGCTATTTATGTCATCAATAGGAGCATATAAAATGGCTTCAAATAAAAAGGGAGGGATGCTTACCTATAAAAATATAATTAATGTGTACTAATATTTATAATTTTTAATTAAATTTCACATATTCAAAATACTTAGTACCAGCATACAGTAAACCTCAAGAAACACAAGTTGTTGACAAAACTAATTTGCTTAATATGCAGTATGGAGGTTCTATGTGCTATTAGACCAGATAAAAGAGATTTTAAAAGTTGGTCCTTCAGCACTGCAACAGAAGCCATGGACCTCAAATTTAGAATTATTAGTCATAATATAAGCAGCTGTGTATAATTCAGGCCATTTATGAAACAGCAGATGACACCTATTGAGCTAGCAAGAGAATTAGCATGGAGAAGAATGAACGCTGGTAAAGCCATTATCTCTGGTGGGATAGGTATTTACCAGCCTGCAGCATACAAAGGGAGGTTACAGATTAAATATTATAAAAGATTATAAACTTGACAGCATTGTTGCCACCGTGTATTAAGCCTGCGCTTTTTAACAGAGCTATAAAGCAAGGCCAAGCCACAGCCCACGAGCACAACGGGTCCCAAGGTGGCGACACGGCAGGACAGCAGCCCCCTGAGAGGAGCGCGGCCGCCCCACCTTCAGGTACCGGTCGGTGCAGAAGATGTTGGCGGCGGTGACCCGAAGGCAGCGCACGGGCAGCGAGAGATAGACGGCGGAGGCGGTCTGCCACCAGCGGTGCTCTCGCAGCCACACCGGCATGGCGGCGCCTGTCGCTACGGCCGCGCCGCCGTTGCTAGGGGCAGAACTTCCGGTGCTCTCCAAGAGCACTTCCGGGTCTCTCCGCGCTGTCCCCGGAAGTGCTGCCAGGCCGCCGTGAGGTGTGTTTTGTTAGTGACACCTCAGCAGAGCGGGGAGGAATGCGGCTCTCACTATCCAAATGCATTTCCATAAAGAGACAAACTGCTGCCTGATGAACGTCTGGTAAAAGCTATTAGAAGCTGAAGGCGGATTTAGCAACACACCCAAACTTCCCCGTGTCCTCCGAAGCACCGGTTGCCTCACAGGATTGCCGCCGCCGAGAACCGGGTGGCGGTGTGCACGGTACTGCACAGCCTCCCTCAAACGCACAGGAACTCTCTACCTGCCGAAACGATGGCTACTGTATGAAAAGCAGCGGCTGCTGGGGTGCTTGAGAGCCGAGCCAAACACACCTGGATAAACATCCCGTTATGCCCGAGTCCCTCAAAAGAAAAACAGTTGTTAGAACTATTTGGAAAAAATCCAGAACCACAAGTGCAGTTTTCCTCCTTTTCTTTCTTTTAAAATATGACCAAGGAAAACTGAGCTAAGATTTCTGGTGTGTATCACTGATACGATTTTTATGTTCTGTTATCTATCTTCCAAAGCAATGATCAAATGGTAGTGGTTACTATTTAGTATGTATACATATAACTAGATATCACAGACGTTTAAAACTTCTTCATAGCAAGAAATCCACCATAACTGATGTGAATCCTGGGTTATTCTCCACCCTAAGTCACCCTCATCAGTATCAACTGGATGAATGCTAGCATGGACTGGAATCTGAGAACTGAATTAAATTCCTTATTCCAAGAGCATTCAAAAGTAGAAGAGGAAAGAGATGTAGCTGAAAGTCAAAATGCTTTAGGTATTTTTGGCACAGGTGACTTTTTTGTTTTGTTTCTTTTAAACCTTACACAATGCATATTTTCAGGCTTACAGTAGGATCTGCACCATGACATAAGGAGTCTTGCTGTCAGCTGCAGAAGATGAGACTTCGGTGATTTATAGTTTTGAACCCAGACTTACACATGACATCTCCATAAACAGACTGCTATTAGTCTAAGAAACTGTAAAAGAAAATAAGTAAGTAAATAAAAGCTAAGAAAAGATTCTTCCTGTGAGAATAAAACTCCTGTTTAAACCTGTCTCGTGTTACCTTTATTTAATCTCTCTTAGTTGTCTGTATTGCAAGACAAACTTCAGGCAAGTGCAGACAGACGTTTCTCCACTCTGAGGGATGCTCTTTTTACCTAGAAACACTTTTAGCTTGCTTACTTTTCTTTTACATAGCTTTATCTGCCTTGCTGACTCCAAAGCTTTCCCAGTTCTAGTACATTGAAAATGGAGAGGCCAAAACTGCGCACAGGAGTCAAAATCCTATTTACCCGCTTCCTTGATGAAAAAGTTAGAGGGGATAGTGTTTTGTTTTGTTTTGTTTTAAATCAGGGTGTTCCAATAGTAGCACTGGCTAGAATGATTATAATGTAATAGTAACTCAATCTCCTACCAGTCCAGAATGGGGCTGTGGTCATCCAGAATGCATCCTTCAGTTTGGAGAGTTCATTCATGGACAATAAAAGTCTTAGATCTGTTGAGTGCTCGTCTTCTGCCTTGGCCATCCAGGTGTCATTTTTAGTTTAATCACAGAGAATATACTGAAACAAAGCAGCTTGTTATCTACTCCTGCCAGAAAGGACACACTACGTATACACACTTTACAAGACAGGACATAGTTATGGCTACCTGTATTTGGTGTTCTCAAGCTACACAAAATAGCTCCAGTACATTAACAAAAAAGTCTTATTTGCTTAAAAGCTAGATCTCCAATGCAAAGCTATGTATTTTGCTTGTAGAAAACACAGTAAATGTCACTAACACATTTCTAAGTCAAAATAGCAGATTTACCTGCTGAAAGACAAAAAAAAGGGACTGAGCAAGGTCTTGGATCAACCTTAAAAATCCGATATTGATGTGTATCTGCAGAAACACCACCTCTGTCATACACATTCCGCATTGCTAGCTTACTTGGACAAATAACTGAGCTCTCACTGTCACACTTTTGAAAAAAAAAANGGCCCTAAAAAAAAAAACAAAAAAAAAAAACCACACACAAACCACAAAAGAGAGGTCCCTCCAGGATCTTTCTTCTGTTGGCATTAACTTATCAGTTAAAAGTGCAAGAAACTTTGTAGTGAGAGGATATAAAATTTTCCCTGGAAAACTTTATTCTTAAATTCCCATCTCCTGTGCTATGAAGGATGGAGATTTATATTCCAGTCAAATGTTAATAATATTACTAATACTCTGGACCTTCCAGCTGCCATTACATACATACATCTCTTCCAGGTGTTATTTCACTTCTAATGGCTTCAGACATTTTAATATATGGGGGAGGGAAGCCTTTAAATAGTTTACATGTTCTTATCTTAAATTTAATAAATAACCTTTTTTTTCTCCAATCCTTTCTAAATTCTCTTTAATTTCTGTCATCCCTCCATATTTTGCAAGAAGAGCAGGAACATGTTATGAGATGCTATTTACTCCAACGAACTGTTTTGCATGGCTTGGGACCACCCGTAGCAGTTGCTTTTTAAAAAATCACTAGTAAGGTACTGATGTGGTACATGTTAGTTCTGGCATTTCAACAAACAGGAATGGCTTAGAAACAATTTTATAAATTAAGAGTAAATAATTCTTTGCATAATCTCTTCCCAAGTGCAGAAAGCTCTAAAAAAAAAAAATCTCTTCAGCCAAGTGGTGCCTGAGCCTTCCCTCCCATCCTGTAAGAAAGAAATGGGGTTTATGGTGCAAGACCTCTTCTAATCTGCTTTGAAGTTACTTCAGATTAATGCCTTTACAGAACAGTGGACCTCTACAAAAAAGGCAGGAGCTGTCTTTTCTGATCAGTACGACCTCATACTCTTTCTCGCAGGATTATGACTAATCCAAATGCATTCTCACAGGCAAAACATCAGAAGAGTTAATCTAGGCATTACATCAATCTTCATAAAATCAAAAGGCAACTTCCCCGCAAAAATTATCTTTATTTTAAAAGAAACTGAAACCAGACAACAGAAAGCAACAAAGTTACATACAGTGCTGGACAAAATCTACCATATACATTTTCCAAGAACGCTTGAATCAGACTCTAATATATGTTCTTCTAAAAGGTAAAATATCACATCATTATTAACAAAAAAATTAAATGTCAATAATCTTAATCAGCTTATATTTTGCATTGTTTGGATGGCAGTAGATTGGTAACTTGCCTTTTTCAACTCATCTTTAACAATGAAAGGAGAACATGGACCAAAAATTTCCAAGTCAGAAAGCCCTAAAGAACACAGTGTCTGCTCTAAAGGACATATACAAAAGCTTGGAGGACATACTGTCTTTTAAGTAAAAATCCCTCAACAACTCCATATTATTTCACATTTCAGGAAAAAAAAAATCAAGAAAAGCAACAAAAAGAAGAAATATATTAAGAACTTGCCCTCCTTAGGTTATATGGAAGTTCAGATTTAGACCATCCTTTAGGAGATGAGGTGAGTGTCTAGGAATAGACACAACGTCTCTCCTGACTCCAATCCCAAACCGTCTCCAGTACAGCGGTTCCTGAATTAGAGTGCACAAACCTCCGAGTAAAAAGGCGGGGTTGTATCAAAAATTATTTTGAGACAGACCATTTGTTTGAACTCAAAAAGGAAATTCAATCATGTATGGCAAACAATACAAAAATAGGTATTCACTATGGTGTTGGGACAAGCTGTTTCTGAACCAGGAAACTAAGGGCAATGTTGAATACTTCAAGCTATAGGCAGCACCTCTAAGGGGCTGAACACCATTCAGAATTAATTACCTCAGAACTGATGACACATAACACTAGGGCACTAAAGGGACCCTTTATTTCCATATAAAGCATAAGCCAACAAGAATCAGAGGAGTTCCATACAAAGAAGTGAATGTGCATAACTCAAGATGTAGTGTAGGACAGTTATATTGCCTTAAGAGTTCTGCTAAGTACACTTAATTTTCCAATTTTAAGGAAGAGTCTATTCTAATATAGAAAGCTTCAGACAAAACTCAGTAATTGCAGAATAACTTTAAAATACATCCAGTTCTACATCCGCCTGCATATATCTAATCACATCCAATAGACAAAAAAATTACATGTTTTGTAAACCAAATAAAGAGTGTTAGAATAGAATTTTCACACCCATGAGCTTATTACCAAATGTTCACCCATTTGTCAGTGGGTAATATAAAGAAATTCATACAAATAGTTATGGCAACAAGATGACAATGCACCTAAGTGCTGCATGTTCTGAAAGGTAATCAGTTGTAATTACCATGAATTGCTACCACCTACCATACCTCAGTCTATGCAAGATACCACGCCAGCTACCAATCCATAAACAATAATGTTTCACATACTTCATAGAGTAGCTTAAAACACATCCTGATATGAAATAATTTGTATTACATAGTAATTTAATCCCTGGCCACAGGGTTAATGTTGGACAAAGTCTGGAAACTTTCTTCCAATTTGAATTACATACATTAACTTTGCCACACACCACAGCACTAATGCATGTATTACTTCAGACATGCTCTAATTTAAAATCGAAACAAAAAGGTTGTTGCAAAAATACATGTCACCAATGTGGAACACATTCAAGATTGTATAAAAAGTACTGAACTGATATCCCAAAACAGGTATATTTAAGCAGTACATAAGGAAAGATTAGTTTTAATATGAAACAGTCATTTAAGTCACATACAACATGATAAGAAGCATGACTTCCTTTTTAAAAAATGTTACACCAATACTTTTACTGCCAGGCAATGTTTATTTATAGAATGAAAGGGATACATCTAATGCAGATGTATTAAGTTGGAATAAAGACAAATGTTTAAAAGGTGCTACATTTGAACACCATTGATTTTGTAAAAATCTCAAACCATAGAAAGCATTTCATTTGCAAGCATCACAGCCCCGAACTGCAAACACTTTGAAACATTCTCTACTGCGTGCATGCAGTTCCACTGACTTCATTAATTCTCATGTGCTTGAAGTTAAGCCTGAAAAATGCGATTACAAAACTCGGTCTTAGATGAAAAACTTCAGAGGCCACAAATTATATTCTTTTCTGAGCAGCCCTCAAAGTTATATTTCTGTTTTAAACAGAGCAAACTTTATTACTTTTATCTAGTCTCTTTCACCCGAAGATCTCAAATAACTAGGCCTCTAAACACCCTTGGGAAGTAAGCATTAGCCCAATCTTCTGAGGCACAAACAGTTAACCTGCTTGTCTCAAGTTGTAGAAGGGATCAGTAAAACAGCCAGAAACAGGATTTTTGATATATACCCTCTAGCCTATTTGCATCACTGTCACCTACCCTGCCACCAATGAAACAAGTATTTTAAAGGGGGAAAACCCCCTAAGTATCAAGGGCAGTTCAATCCAGTTTATACCTATTTATTTCAGCCTAAAGGAAAAAAAAACAAATGAACCTCAAAACATTTTGGGCAATATAGGCTGTATTTCTGATCATGACAAGGAGGAGCTATTTAAAAAGGACACAAAAATGTTAAGGTTTGTAAGATTTACAAAATCTTTGCAATATTTTTGGTGTGCAGCACCAGTACAGTCTAAATCACTAGTAATGAAAGAAGCACGATAGTTTAATACAAATTGTTTCATGTAGAGTATTACAAAAAACCTCACCTATTCTAATCAACCCTCCCTCCCACCCACCCTTCTATAACTAATTTCTAATTCTAACCAGCTGACATTTTCCTAGTACCTTACTAACAAAACATGATTGCTGTTTTTCCTGTGCATACTTGAACTACTACTAGTCAATACATGCAGAGAAAAGCAAAGTATAACCCTCTCTCTAGATGAAGAGTCCAGGTATGCCAAGAGCGTATCAGTAGGGCAAGCATATTGGCTGGATGACTTTCGGAGATCTTAATCAATCATATCTCTATGATCCATGTGGTAACAAGTTTGGTGTTGTTGTTCATTTGTTTTTATTTGATATAATTGGCATTTGCTAATACCTTGAATTTGTAGGCTAATAAACACAGAAAATTTACTGAGTTACAAACCCAACATAGTACCAGTTTAGAAAAACCGAAATAAATTGTTAGAATAACTTTCACAAATACATAATTTAAGGCCTTATAAAGTGATACCCCAGTTGATTTTAAGTTTGTAAGAACACTATATTTAAATTCTAATGTCTTAGTAGCTAATATAGCAAAACACTTGCCTAATTTAATGTAGGGTTGAGGAAGAGATTAAGAAATACATGGCTATTTTAAATACAATGTCTGTTCCAAAAGGTTAAAATATTAATTGGACTTCTGAGAACAAACGCCCCAAACATCTTCTCACAACAGGAATGGGGGGTGGGAATGGGAAAGGTACTGTGAATAGCACACTTGGGTAACAATATCATCATTGGAGCTTTTGTTGATTTTTCACTGAGCAAAATTTTTTATTTCATTGATATTGCTTTAAGTCTGAACCAGCTCCACTACCTTCACAGTGCAAATTGTTGCAGAGATTACACTGATTCCCAGAGGAACAAATCTATCTAAACAAGTTTTGGGTTAATTGCTACTTTAGATAACAAAAGCAAATTCTTAACAGTTAGTCAGTCATTAGGAAAACTGCTGAAGAATAAATCTCTCTAACAGAGGTTATTGCTTGGTTGCTTTTTTTGTTGTTTGTTTTTAAATATCACACCTCTAAAAAAAAAAAACAGATTAAGTTTAGTCTCTGTACTAAATAAAGCAAATAGTGATGAAAACAGAAGCCCTGGATCTGCCTTACACTTTCTTTACATCCCAATACAGGAAATGCTCAAGGTAAGAACTGTGTCATTTATACTTTAGACATTTCCTTTGTCCTGGTAAGAGGCAAGACAAAAAAAGGAGAGCAATACTGCACTTCTCCAGTAAGAGTATACAAACCTTTTCACTTTTAAAATAAAACAAGGACAGTTATGTAGATCTGCACGGTATCTTCCAGGAAAGCACCACCGTAAACCCTGTTTAAAATCAAACACAATGATGAACTAGCAACAGGCCTTGCTTTTCACTCATTAGCATAGCTTACCATAAAAACTACCTCTTTATATAGATGACTGTAGTCTACATAAGCTCCTACATCACTCATCAACACAGGGCCGAACAATTTATCACATTAACGAACGTGACTAGTACCTGTAATGCCTCACATACGATTTAATTGCTGATTGTTTAAAAAAATAAGTTTCCAGTACAGTGGTATCACAAGCTGAGTCTGTTACTACAGTTCCACCTTTTTGTTAAGTCAAAACAACACTTCTCTCTAGAGAAACACTCATTTTCAGTTGTGTATGCAACTTTATCACGCTGCTAAGGCTTAAGTCTTCAAGGCTGGATGTTTCCCCACATTTAAAAAAAGGGGGGGGGTATTTTTGAGATCAAGAATAAGATCAAATTACCCATATTAAAATAGAATTCTTAGCATCGCACATGAAGCTCTAGTGCCATTCATACTTGTCAGTTGGATATCAAGTTTAGCAAAGAAGATAAATTCCAATTACTTGCTCCTGATGTGAGCTAAACTCACCTGATGTGAAAGCTGTATTTTTCTTCACCCTAGATTTCCCACCCTAACTGCAAGGTGGGCTGAGGCAGCGGTGGGAATTCAGTTTTAAGACTTTGCTGGCCAAATTGTCTTGCAACTCAGAGCCTGTGCTGAGCGCAGTTTGTCACCTGCACCCTCGTTCTTGTCAAGTGGACTGTGGAAGCTCAGGATGATTGAGCAGGCTCCAGCTCTAAGCCCTAGAAGATGGGTAGGACTTTCCCTGCACTAGTTCATTCACAATTCTCAGGCAACACTGAGGCGGCAGACCAGAACCATCAAGGAGAAAGGATGAAAGAGAGGTGCATGATTGAACAGCCGAGACAGATGCAGAGATCTGTTTCCTAACGTATGTGCTTAAGGTAAATTAAAGTTACATACGCAACCCCAGGTTTGGTATTCTCCAGATTTAAAGCACTGGACTTCATAAACTTGATGTGTTCTTTTTGCAATGTAATAATATTTTGTAATTATTTCCAAATCCTGCAAGACCTAGCAAGAGTTTTCAGCAAGTAAGTATTTGCTGAGAAGTCAAAAGAGATCATTGCCTTCTCAAAGAAATATAAATGTATAAGAGTTAGCGGGTTTCGTTGTCTTACTAAGCATGAAGTCATCCATTTTTTAATAGTGTGTTAATGCTTTACTTCAAAAATAGGAAAAAGCACACATGAAATTCTCCCTATTGACCCTAAAATAAAAACTACTAGTACTGCACCTTCCTCCATGTCATCTCCACTACATTCAAAGAAAAAATAGCAAGAACATCAGTAATGGACACTCACCCCCCCCAAAAAAAAAAAATGTAATGAGTACTTGCAAATACAGTACCATAAACCCAAGCACTAAATGCTAGTGTTATTTACTAACAAATTAACACTAGCAAATTAGGGGCTACTCATACAGGCACATTTTTGCCTTCAATAAAATTGTCAATACACATCCTCCTTCTGATCAGTCGTCAGTGATGTTTTACAGTTCAATCAGAAATGAAAAATATTCCATCCTGTAAAACGTTTGCACACATAAAACAAAGAGTACAAAAGCTGAGATGGAAGTTTATGAATGAAAACAGATTAGGGAAAAAAGGGCGACAGCAATCAAACACAACTGATTGTCTGCAGAAAGTGAAGTACCCAATTTGCAACCAAATCTTCATAGCAAGTATTTCAACCACTACCACCAATTCACGTTGTTAGCCGTCCGTATTCAATGGAGGTGGTCCTGCAGTCTCTCTTGTACGCATTAACTGGACATCTTTGTCAGCCATGCAAGTATCACAGCCCCATACCGCTGATGCTTCTGCTGTAAGAAGGCCATAAGCTGACTCAGTCATGCCTGTACAGATCCGATGAAACCATTTTTGACAAGAGGCTTCACACAGGATGGCATCCTGGTCATCGTTAACTTCATGTGTACAAATTCCACATGGATAGACAGGTTCAGAGGACGAGTGACCATGACGACTGGGATGAAGGGCTGCTTTGCTGCTCTTTTCAGAGTTGCATCCTTCAGCAGTACCTCGAGGCTGGCGGGACTTACTCTGAGTCCCATTTGAATGGCCAGCATTAGTGTTATCAGCACTATTAGAATGGCTATTATCCTGATTTACCACATTGTTTCGGGTAACATTTTTTAGGTCACTGTTACCTTGACTCACAATGTCCTCTGTCCTGTGATGATGCTGATGAGCAGCAGTGTTCTGGCTGGGTGCTTTGCTTGCACCTTGACTAAAGTCTTGCTTTTGTGCTGATGATTTTGTCTGGTTGTACGCGTTTGGTGGAGGAACAAAAGAATGGTTTGACTCTAGCTGAGAATTTGGGAAATTTGGATTGTTTCCAGGACCAAAGTTAGATGGCACATCAGGGTGAGGTATCTGACCAGAATGGCCAAAGTTCTCACCAGGATTTGGTCTGAAATGCTGACCAGGCATATTGACATTTTGATTTATCTGACCACTACCATAAGGTGGTTGATTCCCAAAACCTGGGTTATCATGTGGCCCAAAGCTGAAAGAGTGGGGTCGGCTAAAACCCATTCCCACAGGGTTTTGAGGAAGGGGATGTGGTTGGTTTCTGAGGGAGTAAGAACCACCATATGGCGAGGACACTCTGGGCAGCATGTGAGGTGGCATTCTGAAAGTGTTATAGCCTCCAAAGCCAGGATAACCAGGATTACTAAAATATGGATTTCCTGAAGGAAGTGGTTTATAAGACACAGTATTATAGTTGTCATCAAATGGATTTGCAGCTACAAGGTGGTCAGAGCTTGGATTCGGCGGTGGAGCATATTCAGATGGAGGAGGAAATGATGATCCCTAAAAATATTTTAAATACAACATTTAAATTAGTTTTAGTACTTCCCCGCAAGACAGACCAACCTCAAAGGTCCTGGATTAACAGCACTACTGCTAAAAGAACTGTGCAGCTGTTGTGTAAGGCTCACCCACTGTACCCTGCCAGGCTGTCTGAAATTTCAGCACAGAGGCAAGAGAGGAGTTTGGGCTCCAGACAACACAGTGATTTATAGTAATCTCAGTGTTTTTAAAAATGTGCAGTTGCACAACCATGCTTCTGAATATACTACTTGCTGTGTGACTTCTAGTTCTTAATCTTTTACGTAAGAAAAACAAAAATACAGAAAGCCGTGTGTCACTTAAACACATGCACAAAATATTTCCAAACGTTGAAGAGCAGATTTGAAGCATTTCCTTAGTATCATTTTGGGTTCATTTTACTGAATATACATCTCTTAAGACACCCCTCTTCTATGACAATATACAAACCTAATGTAGCTCTAACCCTAGAAAAAGGTATATAGAATATAGAAGTCTGCATATAGGAATTTTCTATAGTCTGTGTACCAAACAGAGGTGTCCCTTATGAGCATTCAGTGATTGTGGACAGTCTGCAAAGCATAGTATGTATAAAATACAAGGATTTCTGGTTACAGAGCATAACCAAGTGTTTAATCGAGCCCAGAGGCTGTTTAAATGTCATCAGAGTAGCTATAAAATGAAATTCAATTGTAGACTAGCCTGTGGGGAACATCTAGCTGGTTCACCTTCACACTAACCATGCTCACAGAAAGCTTCTCCTCCTAAATACCAATAAATAAACTAAGACTGAACATTTATTCATTTTTTCCCAAAAAATTTTTGCTGTGCTGCAAATTTTGAACCTGGTAAGAAAAGAGAGGAAACTAATCTGCATGCCCTCTACAGTTATCACCATTCCAGAACACAAGGAAAGCTCCACCCAGAAAGAGGTCTGAAACCCTTCAATTAACCGAGTATTTCTCACCATGACTACTTTAAAACAAAACAAAACCTAAGAGAACAGATACACATCTCAATGGAATCTCGACAGACCTAACAGAAAGTGGTTGTTTGACCTACATAAATAAAATCACTCTCACTGGGCAATACCAAATTAACAGATACTCTCATTCAAAGCTGAATGAACACACAAAGGAAAATTCTGCACTACAGATATCTAATTGCTTTAGATGTTTTGTATTCAGGCTTCCTTTTTCTGGAAAACAGAAACTGTACAGAAATGCCAAATTGTAGGGATTCACTGGAAAGGAGCCGAACCTGCCTCACAGCTTCTGCTTGAAAATCACTGGGGAATATGCCAAGAGTTTGGTCAAAGCATTAACAAACCGTACCAATCCATTAGCCCACAAACCTACACATCTAGGAATAAAAGTACAAAGAAAAGTAGTCTCATGGCAACTACTTATGCTGTACAGATTTCTACCAATGGCTAAAAAGTCATTAAAAGAAAGTCTGTCTCAGAATTAAACCCATATGGTAAAATACAAGTTGTTGCAGTCTCACTGTACTCCTCTCTTTATAGGTCTTTGGCAACCTACCGAGATTAAAATAACTTCAGTGAGAATAGCTAGTATTATGAAGATTTCAACTTCACAGTACAACTGAAATATTTTTTGTATGTAACTGTATTTGTGAGAACAGACTGATATTCTGAACAATGCGACATAGTCATACCAGCAAACATCTGAGTGCACTATTTATTAGAAATCAAAAGAACCAAAGGGAATTTACCTGTGTGTTTGCTTTGCGCTTTTTCTTATCAGGGCTTCCAAGTTGTACTCCTGGTCCTCCTAACCCATCCAATCCACTGTCACCACCTACAAAATTTAATCAGGGCAATACTGCATTAGTTTTCTTACAAAATGGATTTAAGTTTGCCCCCGTCTGTCATAGCAATCGGTATCTATTACAAATACTGAACTTGCACTAATTCTGCTGCCTTGCATTGCAAGTCCTAGCAAACATCTGGTTAACGTACCTCATATACAGCTATCTTACTCTATTACCACTTTAATGTCCAATTCCTGCTCATTGCAGTTGAAATAAACATTTCCATTTATTTTACGTTTATCTGTCCCTCGGTTCTTAACATCTCCACTTCAACAGTTAGAAGTATTTCTTGTTTGCATAATGCATAAAACTTTCAAAAGAAGTGCTTAAAACCATGCTTAAGATCCACCTCTTATTTCCCTTACGCAGACATAGCATTTATCAAACTCACTGTACCAATATCCAACAGTATGTTACAATACGCTATAAAGAAAAAGCAAACGGTAGTAGATGCATGAATAAAAACCACTGAAAACACGCCATGGTGTTTAGACAGATCTCCAGTTTATAAGATCTAAATTTCACTAAATGCAAGACTTGATGAGACAAAGAGACACCTGCCAAAAATGAGAGGGGCTCTAAGTGAACCTGCCCTACTCTGCAAAAACCTCACAGAATAATTGAGCACGGCTGCTCTGGCACAAGAAGAAGTAAAGAATGCTTATTTTATTGGTCATTCGATCAGGCTTGACTCTGAGCAGTACAAAGAGATATCTGTACTTCACCTGGGATTCCTCTTCACCTTTCATAGCAGTGGGAGAAGCTCTCAAAGTAATATAAATTGTGGCTTTCATTTTTAAAACTCTAGTTAGACCATAGACAAACAAAAAACAACAACAACAAAAAACAGATTCTAGCACATTCCTTATTATCCCAGTCGGTCTGCCTTCATGGGGGCCCAAGTAGATTTCCCATCACATGGGAATGCAAAGAAAACCCTAAGCCAAAGTATGAAAATCAGATGATATGAGAGCAATACATGTTAATCTACTAACATCATTACATTAAGAAACTATATATTAATTCTTTTTTTTTCCCAGGTCCATTAAGATAATAGTTTATTTGCTCTTAAAAAAAAATTATATATATACACAGTAACCGTACAGAACATTAGAAAGTGGGCAATCCGAATTAAAAAATTTACTGTTCTTTCTTTAAAACTCATATCCAGAATACAAGTCAAACTTTATCAAGATGCAAGCATACAGCTGAACACACAGGTTTGTTTTTATTACCAAAGGCAACCTGAAGATAACAGTGAATTACCAGTAGTATTATGCAAAGAAGCATAATGTATGACATTACACCGCTCGCTCTATGTTAGACAAGTATTCCCAGCAGACAGCTAAGCCAGCTTTAGGACTATTCAGTAAAGTAACACAAAATCTCTTCTCACAGGGAAGTAGAAGACCTACTGTATACAGGCTGAAATATCCAACAGTTATTTCACATACCCCTGATCAAAGAAGGCCTGCCAAATTTTCACACCTAGCACTTCCTTCCTCCCCCACTCCTCTTTTGAGGTTTCAGGGAATTTACTGGTTCTACCTCAAGTAAGTATCCGGTTCTACCTCTGCTTTAATATGTGCCTTTTGGCTTAGGTTGAAATTTATTTTCATTTTTTAATATACATAAGGAAGATAATGTGGACATCCCAAATTAACACCTATCAAATTTTAAGTCTGAATTTCAAAGACTAGGGCATGAAGTCACAATCATGTTCTCAAAATAAACTCATGCTTGAGCATAGGATATTACAGTATAACCCACCATCAGAGTAACTAGGGATTACTCTGCAAAAAAAAAAAAAAGTCTTTTGCCTTGATTTAGAATACAAAATCCCATGCTTACTTAGTGCACTATGAAGCACTGCCACTACATTAACTGTAGATATTAAATAATCACAGCGTAAAGTTTTACATAATGACAAACCTCCCTTAAATTCCAACTCTACAAATCATCTTCTCGATAAACTATTTGCTCAAAACTGTCCCTGCACTTTCCATAAGCTTCTTCTCCAGCATTCCCACACGTTTTCATAAATTCAGTGGGAGGTTGTACTGTGAACACCATTCCTCACAACTGCATAAAATACACTCCTGTTCATGTCCTGTACTCTTAGTACATAAATGACATTAACCACCGATAGCAAAATATTACAAATATCCAGGTTTTTTTTAATAAATACAACAACTAGCAACTGAGATATTAATAAATCAGCGATCAACAAGAATACTGAGGATCCTATGCAAGTGCTGTTTTACAGCAGCATAAATTAAAATTTTATAAAATTACGTATAAATTCCCTCTCTGCGATATCATTCTTCAAAAGCAGAAGCATATGAATAATAGAATTTCAGTGACAAGTTCCACCAGTTTCCACATGAATGAATTACATGGGTGAAGCCATTCATATGGTTTGCAGAACTGAGTCCCACGTCTGGAAAGGTACAAAGCTTTTGTGTTTTCAGTTCTCACTGTGTGAGGCCAATGATTTAATTTAGCCCTACGAATTTATATTTTCCCTGTGGATTTTATAATGATTTAATTTATACATTAAAGGAAATAGAATGTTAGTCCTAGCATACCTCCAAAAAAAGAATGAATAAGGGTCATTTTCATGCAGCCAAAATAAACTTTGCAGAAAGTCACTTTCGGTACCTACCACACAGACTTGCATTAAAAGGTGTACCAAGCATTTTGGAATGTTGCACTAAGAGTGCAAAAAATTATTTCATTGTCTCAGACTAATTCTCCAGGAAAAATACAATCCTTTTGACTGGGACATTGTATATGTAATGGATCTAGAGATATAAATACATATCTGATAACTATTCCCTTTATTAACAGATAAAACGTATTTCAGCCATTTACTTTTAGGAAAAGAAGAAATAATAATTCCCCTATTCTTTTGTACTTCATACATACACAAAATAGACATTTTCAGTGTTAGTCAGGAGGACTGCAACTTGGAGTTCAGTTTACACATTAAGAGTTGATGGCTTCGCGTGCCATTTATGCCATACTGAACGTACTGCAAATCCACTATGGAGCATTTTCATATTCACTGACAAATCTCTGTCTAGGTTTTTACAGGATGGATGCCAGAGTCTTTTTTAAACAGTGCTTTATCTCAGCGAGAACGTTTTCCCAAGAATCATAAATGGCCGAATAAACTTTTCATTATAGGCAAAACTAAAAAGAGTCTAATTTCAACCAGATTTGGTAAGTCCACTCTGCAGCCCTAATACTGTAAACAGTTTTGACATTAAGCGGTAATTGTATGGAACTTGGTGGGTAACTCAGGCATGTGAAACTGTATGTGCTTAAATATTTGCAGAATCAGGGCTTGAAAGAGTCTAATGAATCCCAGTCTCCTTTGTAACACTACTGCATATTTTCATTCTCTCATTCTCAAGGTTGCAATCCAGCTGTTACTAGAGCAGTTTTAGAAAAGTAAACTGTAAATTAATGACAACATGGATAGCAAAATCCACACCTTTCCCCACTTACCCAACCATAAAAAAGCTTCAAAATCAAGACCAATAGAATTCCAGGGGCAAAACAGGAGGCAAGGAACAGAGAAACAATAAATTGCAGATCCTATCATTTTGCCATGATTTTCACCAACTCAGTCACCCTACTGTCTTTCGTTATTTCATTCAGAAATGCACTTCTGTTTTTAAGGACTATAAAGACACCACTACCACTACGTTAACTGATGTGCTACTGCCATTAAAGTCAGTTGCCCAGCCGAAGTCGGAAAAGAAACCGTATTTCTACCTTCTCCTTACACATCTCAGAGAAATGCATACTTCAAACCTCATTAGAGACATACATCAGTGCTGCTATTAAAGAATAATATTTTGATAAAATTTTAATTTCCCGAAAAGAGAAAAAAGCAAACCCCCAACTAGAATCAAACCGAAGAACCAGACTCGGGGTAGAGAAGTGAACACGCAAGTGTAATTTATGGGCTCTGCATCAACACTAACTCGGGCATGTGGCACCGCCGCCGTATTCCCTTGCACCAGCAGTACGCACGCTGCATACTAATGGCCAGCACATCCAGAAAAACACAGGGGACCCCGCCGCGCTCCCGCACGCCTCCGCTGGCGGGGCACAGCTGCGGGCACAGCCAGCCCTCCTCCCGGTTTGCCATTTCAAGGCCCGGAGGCTGCGGGAGGACCCGCGGGGCCGGGCCGGGCCCCAACGTACAAACTTAGCGCGGCTCCCGCCCCGCCACCGCCGGCAGCCGCAGGGAGGACCCGCGGGCGGCCCAGCCCAGAGCCCAGCGGGCAGCGGCGGTGGGGCCGGGCTGGCGGGCGCATCCCAGCTCCCCTCACGGGAGTTAGGCCCTAAGCAGCGGCCATCCCCCCAGGCCCTCCCCGTACCTCGGGATCTCTTCAGCGCGATGGGGTCCTTCTCCTGTTCCGCTGACATTACAGACAGCAGCGCATGGCTCCCCGGGCGGCAGGAATCGGGGCTCTTTGATGCTGCTGCTGCTGCCGCTACTACTACTGCTGCTGCTGCTGCTGCTGCTGCCGCCGCCGGCCCGCACCCCGCCCCCTCC